>BQNB010051616.1:0-40898 GCA_026074375.1 Tanacetum coccineum | reverse complement strand
TTAATGCTGATGACTCAAAGTTAATGCTGCTAGGCATAACTTACTACTGCTGGGTTACTACTACTAGGTGAAAGTTAATGTTGTTTAGGGTATTTTTCATAAATACTTCGATTAAGGGTTTCAATCGATCCTTTAATCATATTTACTCTTTCAAATACTCTCTAACTATAAACCCTAACTCAATTTTGTCATCTATTATCAAAACCCAACATAAATGACGACTCTGAAGTTTGCTGATACTCATAATATGGTCGCATTTTTGTTTAAACCCACAGAGAGTGATGGGTTTGAACAAATTGTGGATTTTTTAAATGCACACCCTATAAGGCATGCATTAACGATCAATCCTACTATATATATTTTTTGCATTGAACAGTTTTGGTCTACTGTCAAGGCAAAAACTATCAATGAGGAAGCACAGTTACATGCCCTAGTAGATGGCAAGAAGATAATCTTCACTGAATCATCTGTTAGAAGGGATCTTCAACTAGCAGATGAGGAAGGTGTTGATTGTTTACTGAATTCTACCATTTTTAAACAACTTACACTTATGGGGTATGAGAAAATTTCATAAAAACTAACTTTCTATAAACCATTCTTTTTCCCACAATGGAAATTTCTAATTCATACTATTTTATAGTGTCTAAGTCAAAAAAAACTACTGCATGGAATGAGTTTAGCAGTACTATGGCATCTGCCATTATCTGTTTAGCTACAAACTAGAAATTCAACTTTTCAAAATTCATTTTTGATAGTATGATTAGAAACTTGGATAATTTGTCTGGCAAATTTTTGATGTATCCAAGGTTTGTACAAGTATTTTTGGATCAACAACTTGATGGGATGCCAACTCATAAGAGAATTTATATTGCACCCTCTCACACAAAAAATATTTTTGGAAATATGAGAAGGGTAGGCAAAGGTTTTTCTGGTAGAGTAACACCTTTATTTCAAACAATGGTGGTACAAAACCAATCACAATTGGGTGAAGGTTCAGCAATTCTAACTGATCCCCATCACACACCCACCTTTATGCAACCATCTACTCAACCTCAAAAGACACAACAACCTAGGAAGCCTAAAAGAAAGGACACTCAGGTACCTCAGCCTAGTGATCCTATTGAAAATGTTTTAGATGGGGCTGTCCATAAGGAGTTGGTGACAGTTTGGTGAGGGCTGCCACTACTACTTCTAGCTTAGAAGCATAGCAGGACAGTGGTAACATAAATAAGACCTAATCTAAGGCAACACCTAATGAATCTAGTTCCCAAGGAATTAATTCAGGTGGTGGTCCCTAGTGCCAAGAAACCATGGGGGATACTATTTCTTAAACTAGGTTTGAGAGTGTATATAACCATTCCAATGATTTACTGCTCGTAAGAGGTAACATACTTCAAAGTGATGAGGATAGACTTAAACTTTATGAATTGATGGCATTATGTACCACTTTACAAAATTGGGTTCTTGATTTGGATAAGACAAAGACCACTCAACATAATGAGATTGATAGTTTGAAAAGGATGGTCAAGAAGCTTGAAAAGAAAGATAGGTCAAGAACTCATAGATTGAAGAGATTATACAAAGTTGGTTTGACTACTAGGGTAGAATCCTCTAATAATGAAGAAAGTTTTGGTGAGGATGCATCCAAACAGGTAAGGATTGATGCTATTGATGTAGATGAAGAAATTACCCTGGTTAGTGTTCAAAATGTGGATGAAGAAATGTTTGATGTGAATGTTTTAGATGGTGAGGAAGGGTTTGTTGCAGAACAAGAAGTTGATGCTAATGAAAAAGATGATGATGGTGAAATTACTTTGGCTCAAGCACTTATAGAAATGAAGAGTACAAAACCAAAGGTGAAAGGGGTTATTATACAAGAGTCGGATGAATCTACAACAACAACATCCACATCAACATATCTTTACAACCAATCACCGGACAAAGGTTAAAGGTATATTGATAGAACCTGTGGAGCCTATAGAAGAAAAGATCTAATCAGCTGATGAATGAGTTGCTTTTAAATTTACAAGCTGAGTTGATGAAGAAAAAGACTTGACATGAGAGAAAGCTGAAAAAGGTATAAGAAGCCAATATTTCCTTGATTGAAAACCATTGGATGATATACAGCATGAGATTGATGTTTGTTCATCAAATGGCTAAAGATTAGCAAGACAAGAACAAGAAGAGTTGTCTATTGAAGAAAAGGCTACATTATTTCAACAACTCTTAGAGAAAAGAAGAAAGTATTTTACAGCTAAAAGAGCAGAAGAGAAAAGAAACAAACCACCAACAAAAGCTCAATAGAAAAAGATAATGTGTATTTATCTAAAGAACATGGAAGGATACAAGCTCAATGATTTGAAGTTGAAAGATTTTGATTCTATCCAAGAGATGTTTGACAGAGCATTAAAAAGGGTAAATACATCTTGTAACATTCCGTTTTTAAGGTCGCTATTTATTCCGAACTTTATTTCTATTTTTCATTTTAAGCAAAGTTAGTAATTTTACGTTTACCCGATTTAGTAAGATTTTCTCGTTTTTTTAGCTTTGCGTAAGCCGTAATTAGAAATTTATTCCGTCTTCGCATCGTAAGTGATTTAATAACCTCATAATATTCCCCGATGATTATAATTCTCATCAATTACATTTTCCGTTGTGATTCGCGTTTACAAAAGTTCTTGCTAAAACTCGCGTTTTTACCTTAAACCTTACCTTTTTCTTAAATATACTTACAATATACTTTAATTAAACTCTTATAACAAAAAAAAAAAATTGCACCACCCAAGGCCTATGGCCGGATTTTACACATCCACACTCCAACTCAATACAATTTTCTATAAACACAATTATCATCTTCACTTTCCCACACATGCAAAAACTCTTCATTTCTCTCCATTTCAAAATCTCTCTTCCTTTCCTCTTGGACCCCTTGGCTGCCAAAATTTCTAAGCACACCAACACCATCATATAAAAGCTTTCATCCATTTTTATCTCCTTAACCACCATCCATAAGCCTCTTGCCAAAAGTTGGTGCAAGTTCCTGAAGATTTGAAGGTGTTTAGGGCCTTTTTGTTTTCTTAGGTTTCTTGTAGGGTTTTGAATTGGGTTTGGGTTTAGAAGAGTGTTAGCCTCATTAGAAGAAGATTATAGTCTTGTTAATCTAGGTTATTTGGTTCGATTTCAGCCAAAACTAAGATTGGGTGTTCTTGGTTGATTCACTAGCTTAATCTTCATTTTTGTAACCTATCTTCTTTTTTATTGTTCTACCTTTGTATTTTCTTGTTTTCTTTAATTTTAATCATGAAAATGGATGTATAAGTTCTTGATAAATATATATGTGATTATGATCTTGAGGGTGTTTTAGATTAGTATGGCATTGCATGTGGGTAGATGATGATTAAAAAGAAGTTTATAAAAGTTTTAAGTTGAAATATTGGGACTGTTTTGAAAACAGTAGCTAAAACGTATCATAGCTCTAAATTTTAGATTTTTGGGATCTGTGATTAATTTTGATAGGAAGTTAGATATATGTCTCAGCTCTCCCATTGAGATAGTGGAATGCATCAACCAATTCCTCGGATGAGGGAGATATGGTCTAAATACGAAATAGGGTCAAATCAGGACACTGGATTAAGTTACGGTTAAACTCCAATTTTTGCCTTAAAATAATAGATATTAAAGATATGGGTAAGTGAATCATATAAGGTAACCATATCCTTTGACCTCACCTCATTGCTATTATGGATTGGGAGTTCTATCGGTCCACTTTAGTGAAAGGGTAAATAATTTATAAAACTTTCGTTTTTGGACAACCAGGGGTAAATAGTCTTTTTCACATAGCTACGAAACTTTATAGTTTTGAGGCTGGAATATTGGAAATCGGTGACTCAATATCTTTCCAGGGGTTGAAAGCCTCAATATAGAAATTTGTGTGTTAGGAGATATGGTCACATGAAGTCGACGTTAATATCAGAAACTAAGTTTTACGTCTAGACAAATATGTAAAAACGTATCGTACACCGTGATAAAATAAGAAATTAAAAGCAAATTAGTAGATGTTCATTTGTTCTATAAGACAGGTCAACAAGTCATTTTAGGGTAAAAAGGACTTGGGTAAAGTTCTAGTGGATGCATGCTTATTATCGGAAACACATCTCATGATTCAATGTTTAATTTTTCCGTTTTGTTACTTTTTACAGTATTAAGTCGCGTCATCCTATAGGTTGTCGGTGATTGTTGGTGGATCTACTCTCGAATCTATTATACCTCAGCTTCTCGATCCTCATCGCGTATTTGACTTTCAGTGAGTCTTAGCCTCGCCTTTTCAGTATTTTTGTTCTTAAAACCCGGCGAGGGAAATGCTGCTAGTTTTTATAAATTGAACACAAGTAGTTTTCTTCTTGTATGCTTGGACCCGTATGTGAATATATGTTGTTTCTTGAGTAGCTTTCGTCATAAGACCCCAATCGTGAGCCGTCAACTACCTATGATGGGTAGCCGCTCATACAATTAATAGCGCTATGGGCTTGACAACCCGGTTCGGTTTTTAGGAGTTTGAATCCGGGAAAGTGAGCACTCCCAATGTTAGCCCAGGACTATTTATGGAGATTTGAGTAGGATCTGCGTAATACCTAGCTGGGGGAATTCAAGTTTTATAAATTGTTTATGGAATTCGTCAATGGGATCGTGTCGCGAGCTCATGCAATGTTGGATATTGCTTAGATCTGATCACAGTCTATTGATGCTTTGATTTTTTATTATGATTGTGTTTCAACAATTTTATCAATATATAAACACCTATGAATTCAATAACCTCGGGTTGACTTTTAGCATGTTTCATCTCAGTAGACTAATTGAAGTACGAAGGCATGGAGGCAATAAAGAGGAGGATTCGCGCTAACATTTTGTGCATTACTTTAAAAATCCATTCCTTAACAAAAACTTAATTTAGTTTGTTAAAATCAAACTTGTTTTATGTTGGTAAACGATCTTTGGGTATACACTTGTTAACTCTGATAAATGTGGAAATTGAAGGTTGTTTTTTTTACAAACGCCTCTTTGAGTCGTTCTTTATTTCTTATGACTATTGTACTTTTATTTAACACCTAAATTGTTGGTTCCGCTGCATGTAAATTTGGGGGTGTTAAAGATTGGTATCAAGAGCCACAGGTTATAGAGAACTAGGCTGTTTTCAAAACCTAAACTATAACTTTTTTTTTAAAAAATTTAGCCCGCAAATTCCTCATGATGCTGGCCAAGTCGTTCTTGCAATTACGTTTCTAGCATTATATATCGCGGGTGTATTATCACTAAGTATTTATTAATCAATACTACGATATATATGTCTAGATATATATTTATTATTAAACTTTGCATATTAAAGTTTCTATCATACTTTGAAAATCTCATATCTAATGTATTGCATACATTCATAGTTGCATACATTCATATTTGCATACATTCATATTTGCATACATTCATATATATTTTGCAATTACATTCGTACTTTGCTTTAAATTTATAAATGTGACCTTATAGTATCCACTCGTATTCGCAGTTTATCATGGCGGAACTACTCCACAATGAGATGTGGAATGCTCTCATGCCCAACTTCAACATTGAGTTTGTACCGATTCCAGGCATGCTCACTTTGCAAAACAACAACAATTAATATTGGATGGATAGGTGGGGGATGTACCATAGGAGAGATGGATGAGCCGATGGTTGTCCCAGTGTTTGACGAGGGAGGTTATGGAGGATGATGTTAGTGATGTTTGTTGATGCGGCCTAACCGAGCACCTCGAGGTTGGAGGTCTATCTACGGCTATCGCTGCTCAGCTCTCAGGTTATTGATGACTTATATAGAGTATGGAAAATCTAAGAGAGAGACTAGGGAGCGTTGGCGAGGACGTTGGGGGAGGTGAGTGATATTGAGGGACTAACAGCCTTGCCTTTGAGGGAAGAATCACCCTAGAGTGAATGCTTTGGAGTGAGCAGGTGCGACCTGAGACATATCTACATGAATCCAGTCGAAGAACCAGCAGTTGCAGACTACAGTGGTTGAGATGCACAGTCGTGAGGGTACCTTGATGCAGTACATGCTGTGGATGGAGGAGCGCCTCACTGTTTTGGAGAAGAGACTTCTAAGACCGCCTCCGGGGTCCTAGTAGTCATTTTTCTTCCTTTCTTACCTTGTTGGTCTAGGATCTTTTATATAGTACACTCAACTGCTAGTGCCAGCTAGTGACCTTATGCTGCCAGGTGTATTTTGTTCTCTATAAACACCGCATTCCTATTCGGATTTATGTAGGATGACTCCTAGTAGCTTAGTATTATTAGTAGTTCTTCTTATTGGATCATGTAGTCACTAAACCGGCCTGTCGGTTAGTTGACATAGTACTAGTGCTTGTAATGACCTAAGTCATGATTAGGTCACGTTTTGTAAAGCATGGTACTAATTTTGGGTGCTTAATGAAGATAACTACTTTGATCTTTAATTACTGTGTTGTGATTGCTTATTTGATTATCCAATTGTTCGCTTCCTTGATTGTTGCTCATATGATAATTTTATTATTCTTATAAGTTATAATTATACCAATGGTATGAGTACTTACACTTTTCTTTTCCTGTGTCGTGATAGATCATGCTACCTAAACAAAATGAGCAAGCTGCCATTGCCAAGCTAGTTTCCGACGAAGTGGCGAAAGCTCTTACCGCTGATCGTGCCACCAGGAACGCGACAGGTGCTGGAGGACCTGGCAATATGTAAGGTGCAGGCAATGCAGGAGGTCCTGAAAGAGCATCAAAAAGGCCTTCGGATAGTACTTTTCAACGTTTCATGAGTGTCGGTCCTACTCAATTCCATGGTAAAGAAGGGGCTATTGAACTTTGCCAGTTGGTTTGAGAAGATGGAAAAGTACTTTTGGGATTCTGCGAATGCTGCTGAAAAGGGTAAAGTCAAGTTTGCTGCTGCTACCCTTTAAGGTAGAGCTTTAACCTGGTGGAACACTCAAGTTGCTACCCTCGGTTTAGTAGAGGCAAACAGGAAATCATGGGATGATATGAAGAAGATGATGTTGGAAGAATTCTGTCCTGAAGAAGAAATATCTAAGGATGGAGAGGGGTTGAGAAACTTAAGTTAAGGGGACATGACATAGCTGGCTTACACCACCGATTTAACGAATTGGGTTCTTACTGTGTTCTGAGGTTTGTTCCATCTATCAAAAAGAAGATAGTCAATATATCAAGGGGTTGCCCATCCATACATTCAGGGAGAGACCTAATCTTCTAAGCCAACCACCCTAAAATGAAGCTTTAGGATGGCGCATCGGTCTTTTGGAGCAGAAAGTTCAAGGATGGAAGAAACGTATGCTGAGCAAACAAGAGAAAATAGGAAGGTATAATCTAAGGGAATAATCAAGGCATACCGCGGAACAAACCGGGGAGATAAACCGTGATAAAGCTCATCGTCTCAATCAAAACAATAACCAAAGGAAATGGGGGTGCTAGGGCCTTGACTCATGCTCAAGGTGAAATGCGAACCAGGGGACACAACCGAAGTGAAATAGGTGTAATGTGCCATTTGAAATTGGTCCGGTGAATGCAATAAATGTGGAATAAAAAAGTGACATATTGCATAAGGATTGTTGTGGTATGGATGCCACTGGTGCTAATACTGAGCCGATTAGGGTTTGTACAAGTGTTGGGGACTCGATTCCCCTTGCAACAGTGAATTGTGTCCTGAGAGAAGAAGAAACAGGTTGGAAGGATAATGCAAACCCGTGGTCTTATTATGCCGTAAAGATGTTGATCAGCCCAAGGTCCTCCGATTGGTGACTGTAAGTTTTGCTCAATAAATCGTTATATTTTAGCATGTTGTTTGATTCTGGCGGGCTCGGATATGAGTTTCATAAATTTGCTAGTCTTTATTCATTTTATTGGATAATCGAAACGGAAAGAATATGTCGATAGTTATGTGGTCGTGTTAAGGTGTCGATGGAAGCGATCGTTGTACAAATAACGTATTAAAGGGGTGTTGCAACTTTAAATTGGTCATCCCTCTATTTTTAATCGATCTATTTGCATTTAGATAATAAGTTTGAAGTTATGTATAATATTTGATTATTCTCGTTTTCTATTGTTGACGGTGCACCACTTTGAGGTATTTTATTTAAGGGGTTTTTTGCCGCAAGACGCCCTTATGGAAGATCAAATAGCAGCTAATAAACAAACAACCAAAACCTTTAAATGAAATTAAATATCACGAATATATTATTCGCTTCATATTATATGTAGGAATTACACCTCCTACTGCCTTCAAACATACATTTTCCAATTATTAACTCTGTAACTAATTCATCAATAACAATAAAAGAACACAAAAATACTTTCAAAAATATAAACATTATTATCAAAATAAACTAGAAAAACTTTCAAACTTAAAATTAACTAAATAACAAACTTGGTGCTTTTGATTTCATAATTGGCAAGGATTGTTTAGTGAAAATGATGCCGTCATCATCTGTGGTTAAAAAAGGAGGTGCACATTCCGATTAAGAATCGAACGTTAGTGGTTAAGGGTGATAGAAATTCTTCCCGATTAAAAGTGATATCCTGTATTAAGGCAAGAAAATACATCGAAAGAGGATGTCATCTATTCTTAGCTCACGTTACCGAGAAGGAGAAATCTGAGAAACGTCTCGAAGATGTACCGAATTTCGTGATTTTACTGAAGTATCCCTGATGATTGCCGGGGACTTCCCGCTCGACAAGTTGAATTCAAAATTGTCATAGTGCCGGGTGTGCTACTCTAATCTCTCTTGTCGCCCGTGCACCCTTATCGTTTAGCCCCCGTCAGAAATGAAGAATTGTCTTGAGCAATTGAAAGAATTGTTTGGAAAGGATTTATTCGCCGAGCTCGTACCCTGGGGTGCCTCGGTATGTTCGTTAAAGAAAATGGATGGGTCATTTCGTTATGTGCATCGTTTATCGTGTATGTATAAGTTGACGGTCAAATACCGCTATCCTCGTCCCGAGAATTGACGGATTTATATCGATCAACTTCAAAGGTTAAGTGTATATTCGAAAATTGTTCACGTTCGGGTATCATCAACTTCGCTGTTCGAGAAGAGGATTATTCCATCACCGCTTTCGAAAGAGGTTTGGTCCACTTATGATTTCCAAGGATGCCGTTTGCGTCTAAACAATGCACCGGCAGTGTTCATGGATTTAATGAATCGTGTCTGCAAGCCTTATCTTGATAAATTTGTGATCGTATTCATCGATGGACATTTCATCTACTCCAAGGACCAAGGAGAATAGTGAGCATCTAAAGTTCATTTGGGACCTGCTCAAGAAAGAGAAATTGGTACGACTAATTCTCAATATTGTATATTTTTCTGGTTGGGAGTCTGTTCAATTCCTTGGCATGTTTTTAATAGGGATGGCGTCCATTGTTGATCCCGCAAAGATTGAAGCTGTCAAAAATTGGCCTGTTCCGAAGTCGCCAACTGAAGTAAGACAATTTATGGGATTAGCCGGCTATTATAGAAGATTCATCGAGGGATTTTCTTTGATTGCCAAGCCGCTTACCAAACTTACTCAAAAGAATAAGAGATTCGAGTGGGGTGCGGATGAGGATGAAGCATTCCAAAAGCTTAAGCAAGATCTATGTACTGCTCCAATTTTAGCTTTGCCCGAAGGTCCTGATGATTTCGTCGTTTATTGCGATGCATCACTCAAGGGTTATGGTGCGGTACTAATGCAACGGGATAAAGTGATTGCCTATGCTTCCCGGCAATTGAAGACTCATGAAGAAAACTACACTACTCATGACCTTGATCTTGGGTGCTGTGGTTTTGATCTTTGACTCTGGAGACATTACCTCTATGGTACAAAGTGTGTTGTGTACAAACTGATCATTAAGAGCCTACAATACATTTTGATCAAAAAGAGCTAATATGAGCAACGGCGATGGATTGAGCTATTACAGTGATTAGATTGTGAATTCGTTACCATCCCGCTAAGGCCAATGTGGTGGCCGTTGCTCTTAGAGGAAAGTTTCGAGAGAAGCCTTGAAGGGGTTCGATTCTTTGGTGATGTCTACTACTTCGATCTGTCGAAAAGGGATACTCAAGGGCCCCAATTAGAAAGCCGTGATGAAACAGAAAATGTCAAAGCGGAAAATCTTGATTGGGCCGACTTTGTTGAAGCCTATCTTCGTGATTCACTCCAACAGAATTTGATATTTGAAAATCGTGTGTGGTTGCCGTTGTTCTGGCGGGATACGAGACTTTGATTATGCGTTATGAGTATCATAAGTCAAAATATTACTATTCATCCGGGTTCCGTACAAATGTATCAGGACATGAAGAAGTTTATTGGTTTGGGATTGTCTCAGAATATGAATAGCTGACATTGCTACTTATGTTAGTAAATGTCTAACGTGTGCCAAGTCAAAGCGACGTAGCATCAGCGGACCGGCAGGACTTCTGCTGCAACCCGAAAATCTCCATCCCAATGAGACTGGAGGAAGTGGGTATAAGTCATTACTATGGATTGTAATATGGGTCTTAGAGAAGTCTAATGGTTTGATTCTTTTTGGATAATTGATCGATGAACTGACTAAATACAGCTCATTTTTGCGATGAGAAGACTGTATAGTATGGAAAAACTAAAAGAGAACACAAGTTTTTGTTCATCGTGTGACTTGTTGTACGGACAAGCCATTAATCAAGTTTCTATTGCAATAAGCTCATGACACCGAAGCCTTGACGTTAACACATATCTTGTATGTAAATCATGTTGCCCCATAACTAGGTATTATTGCCTTATACCTAACTTCTAAATACAAATTGTCCGTTGACTGGGTGCTCGAAAGGATTCGATTCATACCCCCGGACAGGGCTGTCAAACCCAATAGATCTATTTACTTGTACTAGCGCTTACCCATTATAGGCAATTAACAGTTCATGATGTGGGGTCTTTTGGCAATAGCTACTTATGCAATTAATCTCATATTCGGGTCCAGCATACCATAAAGTTTCTTGTGCTCAGTTTATAAAACAAGCATGTATCTCCCTCGCGGGGTTTTATAAATACAGTTTAAAAGTTGAAAGGCGAGGCTATGAACTCACCGTAAGAACAATTAGATCAGAAGTATTATGAGTCTTGAATGAGCGGGAAGTACTCCTAGGCACCTCCTAAAATACGTGACGCGATTTAGTACGTAGAAAGTAACAATACGTAAAAATTAAGCATGTGATCATGAGATGTGTTTCCAAGATAAGCATGGCATTCCACTAGAACTTCCCCAAGTCCTTTTTAATCCCAAATTGACTTGTGACCTGGTCTTATAAGCAAATGAACATCTACTAAGTTTCGGCTTCTAACTTTTATTTTATCACGGTGTACTATACGTTTTTAAGTTTTTAGACTAGACGTAAAAACTTGATTTCTGATTTTAACTTGACTTCATGGACTCATATCTCCTAGCTCACAAATGTTCTATATGTGAGGCTTTCACCCCTGGAAAGCTATTTGTGTCTAGTTTCCAGAAATGTAAGTCTCATAATTTACAAAGTTTCGTAACTATGTGAAAAGACCATTTTACCCCTGGTTGTCCAAAACAGAAAGTTTCAAAAATATTTACCCTTTACTAAAATGGCCATAAATCCCAAACCATGATAGCAATGAAGGTGAGGTCAAAGGATATGGTTTCCTTATGATGTCTACCACTGACCCAATCTTTAAGATCTATTATTTTATGGCAAAAATTTGGAGTTTAACTCGTATTCTAATCATATGTCCAGATTTGACCTATTTTCTTGTTTTGGCCATAACTCACTCATCCTAAGGAGTTGGTTGAGCATCCAACTATCCTATGATGCTAAGACATGTATCTTTTCAGCCATGTATTTTAATCATATGCTCCAGGCCAAATATTTTTAGATAATCACACGTTTTGCTACTGTTTTCAAAACAGTCCCATTATTTCAACTTAAAACCTTTGTAAACATCATTTTACTTCATCTAAGACCTAACCCAATGCCATAACTAAATGAAAACACTCTCAAGAACATAACCACATATATATATTCAGAACTTAGACATCCATTTTCATGGATTAAAATTAAAGAAAACAATAAATAAAAAGATAAGACTAATAAAAGAAATGATAGGGCTTCAAAAGAGAGTTTAAGGCTAGAGAATCAAAACAAGAACACCCTTCTTGCACAAGGGCTGAATTCGAACCAAAGTACCCAAGGTTTACAAGCTTCTAACCCTTCTTAAATGATGATAATACTCCTCCAACAAAACCCCAAACAAAACCCTTCAAGAAAACCCAAGAAACAAGCCCTAACTTCTTCAAATCTTCAAGAAATTGCACCAAACTTTGCAAGAGGCTTTAGGATGGTGTTATGATGCCTAAAAGGAGTAGGAAAATTTTGTATGATGGTGGTGGTGGTGAGGCTAAAATCGGCAGCAAACAAGGGAAGAAGGGAGGAGAGGTTTTTGAAATGAATGGTTTAATTTCACAAGAATGCATGTATGGAAAATAGAGAAGTATGATTAGGTTTATAGAAAAGAGAATGGGTTTGTGTGTGGTGCTAGCCAACCGGCCATAGGGCCTTGGTTTGTGTAAAATGTATATTTTTTTTTGATTTTTAGTTATAAGTTTAATTAAAGTATAGTGTAAAGTAAATTAAATAAAGGTAAAGTTTTAAGGTAAAAACGCGAGTTTTAGCAAGAATTTACGTAAACGCGAAACACAACGGAAAATGAAAATGAGGAAAATTATAATCATCGAGGGATATTATGAGAATATTAAATCACTTAAGATGCGAAGACGGAATAGATTTCTAAATACGGCTCACGCAAAGCTAAGAACGAGAAAATCTTACTAAATCGGGTAAACGTAAAATTAATAACTCGCTTAAAAATGAAAATAGAAATAAAGCTCAGAGTAAATAGTGACCTTAAATACGGAATGTTACCGGCGCATAACCAACAAAACTACCAATATCTTCCTTTGCGTTTAGTTTACCTAAATCTTCATTATCATTGGTCGGATAACAGAGTGAACCAAAGACATGAAGAAATGATAAATTCGGCTTCTTGTCGTGCATCAGCTCATATGGAGTTTTGTTGTATCAGAGACGAATTAAGTAATGATTTTAGGTATAACAAGATGTATTGATTGCTTCAGCCCACAAAAATAATAAAGCTTTTAAAAATATCAACATTGTACGAGCAACTTCCACTAGAGTTCGGTTTCGTCTTTTGACAATTCCGTTCTGTTGAGGAGTGCAAGCAATAGATGTTTGATGTGAGATGAAAACATTTTCATAAAATTCTCAAAGGGTTTGATTGACAAATTCAGTTCCATTATCTGTCCTAACATGACGGACTATGGCATTCAAACGAACTTGAATATTTTTGATGCATTTAATGATAGCGTCAGGAGCTTCATCCTTTTATCTCAGAAATTTAACCCAAGTAAATCATGAGTAATCATCAACATTCACCAATATGTACTTTTTCCCATTAATGCTCTCCACACGCACCAGGCCACAAAGATCCATATGCAGAAGATAAATTTTCTCTTGGTTAGTGTCTTCAGACTTGGGTTGATGAGTGGATTTCTTGTTTTTGCCTAATGCACATGCTGAACACAGATGATCTTTCTTAAATTTAAGCTTTGGAATGCTCCGTGAAAGACCGTCTTTGGCTAGCTGATTTAGTGTACCAAAGTTGAGATGAGATAACTGACGGTGCCTTAACCAACTCTTAATCTTTGAAGCTTTTGATAGTAAACAGATAGGATAAGTCTTTAGCATGTCATCAAGAGAAATTGTATACATGTTTGTGTCTCTAGATCCTGAAAGTAGATCAACACCGTCTAAATTCCAAATAAAGCAAGTGTTTTTCCTAAAAGCAACTTCAAGATCTGAGTCACAAAATTTTACAACTGAAAACAAGTTATGTTTGAGGCCCTCTACATAATATAACCTTGAGATAGTAACATTCCCCAGCTGATAATCACCATAACCAAAAATCTTTGCAATCTGTTCATTTTTGAATCTAACAGTTCCCAGAAATTTACTGACGAAGTTCATGAGCTGAGAGCGGTTTCTTGTCATATGTTTTAAGCATCCGGAGTCTAGATACCAGAGAACAATCTAGACAACCTGTCATTGACAAGAGAAGAAGAAGATGGAACATCTGTAGCTTTGGATCCCCAATAATGATTGGGTTTCGAGTTGTTAGAAACCCTAGATTTTACAATTTTAGCTTGTTTACTCGAACCTACAGATTCTACTTGTTTAGGTCACCTGCTATAGACTTTAATCTATGGATTTTGTGTTTTAACTGATTGAGAATTAGTTTCCTTAAGAGGCACTACTTTAGTGAAAGTGAACCTGGTTAAAGGGAACGAGTTACCAACTAAAGTAAAAAGTCTTCCTATTGGTTTCCACTTATATCATATTTCAATGAACACTTTATCATGGCTTTGCTTATCAGGATTAGATTTAGAGCGCACATTCACATCATTCACAAATTGTTAAGTCTTGTTTTATCTGAATCACATGATATTAAACGATATAAAATAGTGAGAATTAAGAGATGAAGGCAAGTGTTAGGATTTATGTTTTCCTAACTTAGTACCGACAGTACAAATAGTTAGTACTGATAGTTTATGTTAGTATTGACAGCTATAAAAATGTTATGTACTGTTCAGTTAGTTAGTACCCGTATAGTAGAAAAAGTTAGTACCGTTTCATGAGATATGTATGAGATTTTAGAAAAGATATGTTGCGTTTTGTTAAGCCTGTTAGGGTTTATCCTTAGTTTAAAAGGATCCCTCTTGGCATAGTTAGAGAGACGACCTCAAGATATCTCATAGCAAAATCATATCTAAATAGTTAGTAATCTGTAATCATTCAAAGCAGATTAATAGAAGTTATTATTTAGTTCTTCATTGTTTTTCTTAGTACTTGTGTTAAGATTCCGCATTAACACATAGTATTCATAATCAGTGTTTCTACATAGTCAACTGTATTTATACATCTTGGCTATCATCCTTAATAGGCTGCAGAGATCTATTCCTAAGGGACTCACAAGTGGTATCAGAGCCTGTGAGAAACTCTGAATAAGAAGAACAATCTAATCCAGTTATAAACCTTCATCCTTCAAAACTAAACATGTCTGCATCACAAGATGAAATTCCACCACCACCACCACCTCCACCATCATCATCACAAACACCAACCCAACAAACTCCTCATACAGTATCAACCATCAAGCTGCCTATTCTCAAAAAGGGAGAATATGATATATGGGCTATGAAAATGGAGCACTATTTGGCCCATACAGACTATCCAATCTGGGAGGTTATACAAAATGGGAATGGTCCTGTATCAATCACTACAGATACATCAGGACAAATTAAGGTTTTGCCTCCTAGAACTGCAGAAGAGATTGTAGCCAGAGAAAGAGAGAGAAAAGCAAGGACCACCTTGCTTATGGCCCTACCAGAAGATCATCTTGCTAAGTTCCATAAGATGACTGATGCAAAAGAGATGTGGGATGCCATCAAATCTAGATTTGGTGGAAATGACGAATCCAAGAAGATGCAAAAGTATATCTTGAAGCAACAGTTTGAAGGATTCTCTGTATCCAACACAGAAGGGCTTCACAAAGGCTATGACAGGTTCCAAAGTCTCCTGAGTCAGTTAGAGATTCATAGAGCAGGTGTATCTACTGAGGATGCAAATCAAAAATTTCTAAGATCTCTACCTTCTGCATGGTCACAAGTTTCCTTGATAATGAGGACCAAACCAGGGGTGGACAGTCTAAGTTTTGATGATTTGTACAACAATCTAAGAGTCTTTGAGAGTGATATAAAAGGCTCTACTGCATCATCCTCAAGCCCGCAAAATGTAGCTTTTGTCTCTGAGAACACCAGCAGTACTAATGAAGTTAGTACCGCTTATAGTGTTCCCAATCTTTCTGGCCAAAACTCAAAGTTTGAACAAACTTCATCATACTCATTACTTGCTAATCAATCAAGTTGCCCTCAACTGGATCATGAGGACTTGGAACAGATTGATGAACATGACCTTGAAGAAATGGACTTGAAGTGGCAAGTGGCCATGATCTCAATGAGAATGAAAAAGTTTTACAAGAAGACTGGTAGAAAGCTACAATTTGATGCAAAAGAACCTGTTGGCTTTGATAAAACCAAAGTGGAATGCTACAATTGCCACAAAACAGGACATTTTGCTAGAGAGTGTAGAACCAAGGGAACTCAAGATAACAGGAGGAGGGATGCATGGAATTCTGGAAACAAGGATGGGAGCAGAACTGGACAGAAGGAGGATTCTAAGGCATTGGTGACAATTGATGGAGAAGGTGTGGATTGGACAAATCATTCTGAAGATGAAGATTATGCTTTGATGGCTTGCAACAGCTCAGACTCAGACACAGAGGTAATTTCATGTTCAAATAAGTGTAAAGAGTCTTATGCTAATCTTAAAAAACTATATGATGCTCAGAGAGAACAACTTAGTGATGCAAGCATAGAAATAAAGGCATATTCTCAAGGTCTTAAGAAAGTTGAAGCACAATTAGTTGCTCACCAACAAGGACAACTTTGGTATGAACAAAAGATAAAGTTTATGAAAATAGATTTAGATGATAAAACAGATGTTCTCACATACCATAAGAAATTATTAGCAGAAGCTCAAAAAGAAAAAGAAGATTTAAAGGCTAAAGTAGAAAAATGGCATAATTCTTCTAAGAATCTTAGTAAACTGCTAAATACCCAAATGAGTGCTAATGATAAGTTTGGGCTTGGGTATGGGGATCACAGATATGATGGTATTTTGAGCTATGAAAATGAAGTGTTGCAGAGTGTTTTTATGAATAAAGAGAGTGAGATAGAAAATAAACCTTTGTATGATAGGTTTGTTATAGCAGAGGGAAGGCATATTGTACCCCCACCCATGACAGGAAATTACATGCCTTCAGGACCTGATGTAGAAATAGATGATTCTAAATTTACATATGGTCCAAAACAGACTCAAAAACACCTGGTTTTGCTAACAAGCAAGTAAAAACTCCTAGGGAAAATGTTAAGAGTCATTTCACACATAATCAAAAACCTAAAGTTGACAAGAAAGATTTGGGGTATGGGTTTACTGGTTAGAATTGTCAACCTAAGGTCTGGCTGATGCTCCTATCATTGAGGAGTATGAAATCAGCTAGTGAAGATGAGTGTGTGGTCCTATAACCAACAAAACAACAAGAAACAACTAGTATTGCAAGCAGCAAGTAAAAACACTAGGAAAATGTTAAAGAGTTAGTTCACACAAAGTCACAAACCTAAATGACGAGAAAATTTGGGTATTTGTTTTGCTGTAAGAGCATGTTTTGTATGTGGTAGTCCTCAATCATTTAATTAAAGATAGAGAGATATTCCATGAGAAGCAGGATGGCAAGAAAAGATTGACTTAAACAAAGTTGGAAATAATGGTTGCAAAGCAGTGAATAAACAAAACCAAATTGTCCTTCAGCAGTACTCTAACTAAAACTGGTAAAATTCCAGTTAAATACTGCAGAGCAAGCAGAACTAAAAATTTAGTACTGGTAGGCAAAGTTTTTTAACAGACAACAGTACTTAACAAAATACTGGTCATGAAAGTTAATACTGTTAAGCCCATTGTGAATAGAGTTAGACCAGCAAATGTTTTTCACAAAACTCATTCACCATCTTCAAGGCCTTTCAAAAAGACAACAGTACTTAGAACAAATTTTACAAATCAAAAGCTTAATACTGCTAAGGTAAATGCAGTTAGTACTGTTGGGGGAAAAAGGGAAACTGCTGTTAAGCCCTCAGCAGGTTGTAATTGGAGACCACAAAGATATAACTGGCACAATATCTCCAAATACAATAGTGGATCCAATCTAAGAAACTGTTATACTTTCAAAGATCCACTAGGCAGACTCAAGCCCAAACAGGCTTGGGTCCCTAAGAGAAACTGATCTCTTTTATTTGATGTGCAGGATTATCCACATAGAGCTTTAAAGAATAAAGGAATTGTTGAATAGTGGATGTTCCAGGCACATGAACTGGAACAAGCCATCTGCTGAATTTCAGACTTTATGGTGGCCCTTGTTGCTTTTGGAGGTAGTAAAGGTTATATCACTAGTAAAGGTAAAATAAAAACTGGAAAGTTAGATTTTGAGGATGTGTGCTTTGTGAAAGAACTTCAGCATTTCAATCTCTTTTCTGTGTCACAAATGTGTGACAAAAAGAACAAGGTTCTGTTTACTGACTCTGAATGTCTTGGTTGTCTCCTGAATTTAAGGGTACCTGATGAAAATCAAGTAATAACCTAAAATCCCTAGACAACAATATTGTATCACTTCAATTTAGAGAACATTGTTCCGTCATGAGGTATTTGGCTTGTTTAATTGCAAAGGCTACAACTGATGAATCTAACAAATGGCATAGGAGGTTGGGTCATGTCAATTTCAAAAAATTAAATAAACTTGTGAAGGGAAACCTTGTCAGAGGTCTACCTTCAAAGATTATTCAAAATGACCCACACTTTGTGTAGCGTCAGAAAGAAAGCAACACAAGGCCTCCTGTAAAGGCCACAGCAGTAACTCAATTAGCCATTACACTACAACTTCTTCATATGGGGGGAAAATTTGTTTAGACCTACTCTGTAAGGGAGCTTAAAACATAAGACCTATTGCCTTGTAATCACTGATTATTTAGCAGGTTTAGTTTGGGTATTTTTTTTCTTAAGAACTTAAGGATAAACTAGTGGAATCCTTAAGGAATTTATAAAACAAATTGAGAACCAATTAAATCAAAAAGTTAAAACCATTAGAAGTGATAATGGAACAGAATTTAAGAACAAAGATGTTATTGAATTCTGTGGGTTAAAGGGGATCAAGAGGGAATACAGTAATGCCAGAACTCCACAACAAATGGAGTTGCTGAGAGAAGAACAGTAACCCTAAATGAAGGCTGCTAGGACCATGCTTGCAGATTCATTCTTACCTAACACTTTTTGGGCTGAAGCAGTTAGTACTGCTTGCTATGTTCTAAATAGGTTATTAGTAACTAAGCCTCATAATAAGACACCTTATGAACTTTTAACTGGTAAGATACCAAAATATAATTTATATATAAGACCGTTTTGGTGCCATGTGAACCAACTTGAATACCATTGACACCTTGGCAGTTTGCTGGAAAATCAGATGAAGGGTTTTTAGTTGGGTATTCTCTACAAAGCAAGGCCTTTATGGTATACAATTTAGAAACCAATAGAGTTGAAGAAAACCTGTACATCACCTTTTTAGGAAACAAACCAAATGTTACAGGGAAAGGACCAACTTGGCTTTTTGATCTTGATTATTTAACTGATTCTATGAATTATCATCCTGTTATATCAGAGAATCAAGCTAATCATCATGCAGGTCAACAAGAAGCTAACCAAAATGCAGGTACATAAGACATTATTGATGCAGGGGATTCTGAAAAAGAGGATGGAATTCTACTCAAAGACTGTTTTGTACTGCCAATATGGCCTTCTTATTTATCAACAATCACTCCTGATTTAAAGACAGCTGAAAAGAGAGATGGTCCAAGAGAGGAAGAACAAGTCTTTATGGATGACCTTGAAAGACTTAAGAGGCAAGAAAAGGAGGCTAATGAGGAAGCTGGAGCTCTCAGGAAGAAGTTTGAACAAGAAACTGAGAACTTGGTTATACAAGTAGGAGCTGTTAAGCCTAGCAGTACTAACATTTTTAGTACTGTTAGCACACCAGCTAAAGCTAGTAGTACTAACTTTGTTAATACTGTTAGCATACCAGTTAGTACTGCCAGTCCTCACGAGGGACTATCTCTTGCTGATCCAACAAATCCTAAAGAAGATGATTCAGAAATACCTCCACTTGAGGATATTTATCAAAATTCCACTGATGGTATCTTCACTACTTCATCTTAGATGATGAGGGTGCAGTGGCTGAATTCACAAACTTGGAAACTGTTGTGAATGTTAGTCCTATTCTCACATCAAGGATTCATTCCTCTCATCCTTCAGCACTTATTCTAGGAGACCCAACCTTAGCAGTTCAAACAAGAAGCAAAGTAAATACAAGATCTTGTGCTCATAGCTTTTGTTTAGTATGTTATCCAAAAGCAAAAGAGAAATTAATCATAAGACTCCATCCATTGTTTTATTTGCTGTTTCCTGTCCAACATGAACCCCAATAAGATTTCAGAAGCTCTTTGAAATAAAAGTATGAGTTGATTGCACATGCAAGAAGAGAATTGCTGCAGTTAAAGATACAAAGTTTTGGGTCTTAGTCGATTTGCCTTAATGGGAAGCATGTTATCGGTACAAAAGGTGGGTTGTATCGAAATAACGAAGGATGAAGAGGAGTTGGTTGTCCAGAAATAAACAAGGTTAGTTGCTCAGGGACATAGGCAAGAGGACGGGATAGACTATCATGCTGATTTTGCTCCTGTGTTCATGCTTGAAGCCATAAGATCTTTTGGCCTTTTGCCACATACAGGGAGTTTTATAGTCTATCAAATAGATGTGAAAAGTGCCTTTCTTTATGGAAAAATAGATGAGGAGGTATATGTGTCTCAACCACCAGGTTTTTCTAGATCCTAAGTATCCTCAGAAAGTCTACAAAGTGGTAAAAGCTCTGTATGGGTTACATCAAGCTCCCAGAGCCTGGTATGCTACTTTATCTACTTTCTTGTTGAAGAATGGATACAGAAGAGGAACAATTGACAAAACTATCTTCCTAAAGAAGGACAAACATGATATCATATTAGGTTTAAGTCTAGTGTATGATATGCATTCTTTGGGTCTACAAAGCCAATCTGGTGTGATGAGTTGAGCATTAATAAAGAGTCATCAGATGAGTTCAATGGAGAGCTCACTTTCTTTCTTGGAATACAAGTCAACATTAAGCAGATGGTAACTTTATTAGTCGACCAGGATAAATATGTTTGCAGAAATCCTAAAAAAAGTTTGACTTTGCAAATGTTAAGACTGCTATTACACCATTCGAGACACTCAGAAGCCTTTAGTCCAGTATGAGGAAGCCAGTGATGAGGCGATGTCCAACTTTATAGGTTCATGAATAGGCACTTTGGATGTAACTTGTACTGCTTCTAGGCCTGATATTATGTTTTGGCAGTCTGAGTGCTTTGTTCTAGGTGTTCAGGTCACTACCAAAGTCTTCCCATCTAATGATGTCAAGAGAATTTGTTAGGTACCTAAGGGCAAACCCAAACTGGGTACTTTTTGGTATCCAAGAGTGACTTCATATGACCTGTAATCCTACTCAGAATAGTGACTATGCCTGGAGCAAATCTGACAGGAAATCCAATAACAGGAGTTAGTCCAAATTCTTGGTGCATGGTAGACTCGTTTCATGCAATGTGCAAAAGCAGACCATTATGGCTACTTCTACTACAGGAAGCAAATATTGTTGCCTGCTTGCAAGCTGCTGTGGGCATGTTTATGTGGATTCAAAATCCAAATGGTATACGATGGTGTTTCAACATCATGAACACAAAAGTTACATTGACAATGAAAGCACCATTTGCATGTAAAGAATCCAATATACATTCCAAAACAAAGCACATTTGTCTATTAGGAGCACAATTCAGAATGATATGGCTTATTGAAAAGAAACTCATTCAGGTGCTTTATAATCCACACTGATGGACAATGCGTAGTCAGAAACTACTCACCAAGCATTTGATGTTACAGGTTTCAGTTATTGTTATTATCTATTGGATTAAAATCCATAGTCTGCATTGGTTAAAGGGAGGCAATATTCTGTTGTTGTATAGTTTGTATGTAGAGTTGAAGAGACTTTTGACCATAGAGTTATGCATTTCCAGAGTTTTGATCGTATTTAGAGAGACCATTGGAGAAGCGTCACTGATGGTACAGAAACACTCTGATATCCTTGCCAACCTTGTTCATTTTTTATTGGCACAAGTTAGTACCGACAGTGCAAAGTTAGTACCGTTGGGCAATGATAGTACCGCTATAGAGACGTTGAAGAAAATACCGCCAAGGGTACAAAGTGTAAATTGAAACGGTTTCATTGATTTTAGGTCTCCTAAACCTATATAAACCCATCTCAATTGCACAGTTCACTTACGTAATCACTCTCAAATCTTTTCTTCAATACAAGCCCTAATCTCTCTCTCAACCGACGATCACTACTTTAATCACCATGGCTGTTCTTGAATCATGCCCTAAGCACAATATGGTCGCTTATTTAGAAAAGACTGAAGGCAATGCAGAGTTTCATGAAGTTATTGATTTTCTTGCGCGAAGCTCTATTCATCATGCACTCACTGTAAGTCCAGTAGTTTCTACTACATTTGTTGAACAATTTTGGATGTCTGCTAAGTCCAAAATAATCAACAATGTAAGGTACATTACTGCCAAAGTAGCTGGCAAGCCTGTATCTATCTCTGAAGCATCAATAAGAAGTGATCTTCTTTTTGATGATGCTGATGGGATAGACTCACTCCCTAATCAGGCTATATTTGATGCTATACAACTCATGGGTTATGAGGGGGATTTAACAGTGTTAACATTTAATAAAGCTTTGTTTTCACCCCAATGGAGGTTTCTATTCCATACAATGAATCATTGTATTAGCTCAAAAAGCACCTCTTGGGATCAAATTCCCACTAACATTGCCACTGCTGTTATTTGCTTAACATCTAATCAAAAATATAATTTTTCTAAATTAATTTTTGAGGGTATGCTTAGACATTTAGATGCAAAGAAGAAGTTTGTAATGTATCCACGTTTTATTTCAATCTTTTTGGGTAAACAGTTAGTGAATGTACAAGTACCTTTAGATCATTTTCCTGTAAATGCTTTGACAAGTAAAGTTTTCTCCTTTATGGTTAAAAAGGGTAAACATTTTTCAGGGAAAATCACACCTTTATTTGCTACTATGTTGGTACCATCAACTGAGGATGAGGGTGCTACTTCAGAAAGACCATCTGAACTACAACCTACACCCTCTCCTCCTCACCCAAGTGAAGCAAATGTTGAGCCTCAGTCTGATCCATCACCTAGACCTTCACCTACTCCTCATATTCCTGATTCTATTCCAGAGGTTTCTGGTGGGAATCATGGAGGTCAGTCATCCAGTGATAAATCCCTTTCAGGGAATGAGGGTGACATGACACTCCAAAGTGTCTATGATCTTTGTATCTCTTTGTGTACACAGGTTTCAGATCAAGCCAAGGAAATTCAACACTTGAAGGCACAGATCAAGAAGCTCAAGAAGCAAGCTAAACCTGTTATCACACACTTGAAGGCTCAGATCAAGAAACTCAAGCAGCAAGCTAAACCTTCATCCACCACCATAGAGCTAATGGCTGAAAAGTGTCTCCTTAAAGCAAAGATTGATAAGAAAGAGCTTCCCCAAGAAACAAAAGGTGCACAAAGAGTCTGTATCCAAACAAGATAGGAAGTTTGCTAAAGGTGAATCTTCAGTTCAAAGAGATCCTCTATTTGATGAGCTTCCTGAAGATACAGTTGATCATATAGAAACAGAGAATGCTCAGGATGAAGGGAGGACAAGGGATATATTGGATGAAGACAAGGAGATTGAGGAAAATGTATTTAGTACTGAAGATGTACTTAGTACTGACAAGGATAAGGTTAGTGACTGACAAGGTCCATGACCTGTCTAAGGGGAATTGGGTGGAAATGGGGGGGGGGAAGGGGGGAGAGCGAAAGTGAGGGAAAGTTTGGGGGGGTGGGGTGAAGAAGAAATTCCGGAGTAGGGTGTGGAAAGTGGGTGGGGGAGGGGGTGTTGGGTAGGGTGGGTGGGAAGGGGGGAGGGGGTGGGGAGGGGGGGAAGAAAGAGTTGAGGGGGGGGGGGGAATGGGGGGGGGAGGGTGAGGGGGGAAGGGGAGAAAGTTAGTACTAACGGATCCAAGGTTAGTACTGAAAGGCAAATTGAAGGTACAGATGAACAAGTTGAAGGTACTAAAGAGATATTTGAAGCACAATGAGGGTATTGAAGAGAAAAATGAAGGTACTAAAGAGCACATTGAAGGTATTGAAAAGCAAATTGAAAGTACTAATGGGCAAAGAAAAGGTACTGAAGATCATTACGATGGAAGTTGCTATCAAAGCCACTCAAACACCTATCTTCTACAACTTTCGAAGATGATAAATACAAATAGCTAGGGTTTCTTCTTAACTGAGTCAAGACAAGGCAATGTCTAGAGTGAGAAAAGGAGAAAGGTGTAGAATTGAAGGATATATGAAGAAGTGACAGACCTAGAACCTACTTTACAAGATCACTTCCTGACCATTAAAGCCTTCTTCCAAATTGATCCAAAAGACAAAGGAAAGAAGAAAATTGAAGAGGAGGATGAATCTGAAAGTGAATCTGATGGTATTCCTGAAGCTGACAAGAAGTTTAAACAGCTTGAAAGTGATGAAGAGATGGCTAGGAAAATACAAGAAGAGTGGGAAGGTGAAGAGGAAAGAAACAAAATAGCTGAAGAAAAAGCTGCCAATGAAGCTCTCATAAGAAACTTTGATGATATAAAGGCCAATAGGATTTGAGGCAGATAGACTTCTTGCTGAGAAGCTTCAAGAACAAGAAAGAGAGCAATTTACAATAGAAGAAAGAGCAAAGTTTCTCCATGACACAATTGCTACTCAAAGAAGATTCCTTACTCAACAAAGATCAGAAGCTATCAGGAACAGACCACCAACCAAGAATCAATTAAGAAATTAAATGATGACCTACTTGAAGCATGTAGGAAACTTTAAGCATGCTGAATTGAAAATCAAAAAGTTTGAGGAAGTACAAGCTTTGTATGAGAAGATTAAGAGGTCAGATGAAGATTTTATCTCTATTGGGTCTGCTGAAGATGAAAGACTGATTAAAAGGATGAATGAGAAAGGAGTTGATTCCTCTAAGGATGAAACGATCAAGGAGGAATGTAAAGAAGAAGTCAAGTAGGAGAGTAAAGCAGAAGTTAAGGAGGAGAGTAAAGAAGAAGAAAGTAAGAGAAAGAGAAAACTTGGTGCAAGGAAAAAGATGAAGTCAAGGAAAAGAAGATACATTCAAAACACTTCTAAAGATGATAGTGACAAAGAGAATGATGAGCTGAGATTACACTTAACTATAGCTCTAGATGAGGAAAAGGAAGTAGATTATGAAATACTTGATAGAAAATATCCTATCAAAGAATGGAAGACAGAGTGTCTTGGAACTAAACTACAGGCTGATCAAGCTAAACACTTTGAAGAGATTAATCAAAATGTGGTGATTAGAAGTAATGGACAAAAGAGATACTTTAGTACTTTGATGAGAGTATTGTCCATATTTGATAGAGAAGATTTGAATGATGTGTATCAACTGGTAATGGACAAATATCAAGATGATATACCTGAAGGTTTTGACAGAGTACTTTGGGGAGATTTGATGGTTATGTTCAACCCAGATGATGAAAATGAATTTTGGAATTCATAGCTAGATTGGATTATAGTGAGTTGGAAGTTGCATAGTTCTTCAGGAGTACATACCTTAGTGACTGAAATAGGGTTAGTCATTCATATGCTGGTAGAAAAGAAGTATCCTTTGAGAAAGGAAGTACTGGTGCAAATGCTGAATTTGAAGTTAGAGTTTGAAGAAGACAGTACTATGGCATTAGAGTTAATCAGGTTTATCAAGAAGATACTTGCAGAGTTAGAACCTGAAGAATAAGATTGATGGGATTGAGAAGGGTTTGAGTGTTGGCTAACCACCACACAACAAATGGTCATCAGTTCACCATGCTTAACAGGCATAAGAACTGGCTAGTCCATAAGCAAACAGCTTGTGGTAAAGACTTCTCAAATCCGTTTATGGTTGACAATTTACCAAAAATTGTAGGGTTCTCAACTCACCTTGCTTTTGTGGTGAAGAGTTGGCTAGTCCATGATCATACAGTTCATGTTAAAGACTAATCAAATCTGTTGATAGCTGATAGTTTGCTAAAAACTATATGGTTTATCAATGCACCATGTTATGGCAATGAAGCATTGGCTAGTCCAAAAGCAAATGGTATTTGGTAAAGATAAATCAATTCCGTTGATGGTTGACAGTTTACCAAAAACTGTTTTTTTATGGTAATTTATCACCATGTTTTTTAAAATGGAGAGTTACTATCCCAGAGCAACGGCTACTGGTAAATGGTAAATCAAATCCGTTAATGGCTGGTAGTTTGCCAAAAACTACAAAGCCAACTTAGTTGGATTGTTGCTGAAAAGATGTTGTTGTGTTGCTAAGAAGACAAAGTTGCTGCTGAAGAAGGATAGAGTTTAAAAGATCAAGAAATGATAAGAGCTTAAAGAAGATAAATTTGAAGAAACATGAAGTTAAAAGAGTTCAACATTCATGTTTTTAGGGAGGATATGTTAGGATTGATGTGTTTCCTAACTTAGTACCGACAGTACAAATAGTTTGCTACTGATAGGTATAGTTAGTATGAACAGTACAAAATGTTAAGTGGGATCAGTTAGTTAGCCACGTTAGTAGAAAATAGTTTAGTCATATTTAAGAGATATGTATGAGATATCTTAGGAAAAGATATGTATGTAATTTGTAAGCCTGTTAGGGTTTATCCTTAGTCTATAAAAGGATCCCTCTTGGCATAGGTTAGAAATACGTCTTCAAGCTATTATAGAAAAATCATATCTTAATTAGTTAGCAATCTGGAATTCATTCAAAGCTGACTATTATGAAGTTTATTATTTAGTTCTTCATTGTTTTTCTTAGTACTTGTGTTAAGATTCCGCATTAACACATAGTATTCATTATCGGTGTTTTTATATAGTCATCTGTATTTATACATCTTGGCTATCATCCTTAATAGGCTGCAGAGATCTATTCAATAAGGGACTCACAGCAAGTCTTTCACAATTTCCAAATTTTATAACAAAGGAGAAAAAGGGAGGGAAAATGAGTTTGTTACAAGCCTTAACCACCTAATGATGATTAAGTGGATATTTATAGGAGAGGGAGGTTGGATTCCCTTCCTTTATTTTCCTAACTTTGCAATTCTAGTCCCTAGTCTTTGGATAGTATGCTATTTTGCACTTTTAGCATATTTATCCTTTTTACAAACTACTTTCTACTTTATAAAATAAAAACTAAACACTAATAATAGATAAAAACACTTATTGTATCATAATTGACACTTTTATGATCTAATACTCGCCCCTAAGGGTCGATGTTTCTGTGCGTTCCTTTCTTTAATGCTTGTGGTTCTTCGTTAACGTATATTTCCCAATGTCTCATTTCATCATGATGCTTTTAATTGTTTCAATCTTTTTCTAAACATGTTGCTACATATTCAGCATCTTCATTTTACTGTGGATCTTGAAGTCACATACCCATTGCCTTTACATTGGTTAGTTATAGGCTTTAAACCCTTCCAAGGACTCATTTTAATTGTAGCGTCACAGAACTTATAAACCTCTTGGATGTCCTCATTCACTCTCTTATCTTTCTTGTTTGTTCTTGTAATAACAATGCTATACACAGGGCTTAGAGACCATAGAGGAAACACCTTGTATCTTCTAAATGCTAGGAAAAAAAATGATTATTGGTGTAGTAAGATTAACTTTTGTTGTAGATTTCACCCACTGGAATATCATGCTACTCTTTCCCAAGATCACTATACTCCTGATTGACGACGGACTATGACCAACAACAGTTTTAGCATAGTTGTCTACCTTGTTGTTAACATTGTAGATATTTATCCTCAATTATTCTTGTTGATGGTCTGTAATCTGACTTTGTAATTAAACTATGCTACATTTGCTCTTCTTGAGACAATCTCTATTATAAACTTGTGTTCTCATGTCCTAGTTCCCAATAAGTCTTGATGATTTGAACAATCTTTAAATTTAAGTAGACTACTTCCTTTGGCATTCTGGGCTCTTTTTGTTTCTTGATGCAGAAGATCTTTGCATGTGGATTCTTCCAATGTTTGACATTGTATCAAGCATAAGGATTAAACTTCTTTACACACTTGTCTACCCATCTTGAAGTTATTTCCTCAATATCATCATCAAGAAAGATATCTGCATGAAACTTATAAACAGACATCACAATCTTTCAGGTCTGAGCTTCCTTTTCTTTTGGTACAATGATCTTTGATTAACCAAGATAGTGCAGTGATCTTTGGGATCTTCTTTGGTAGCTTTGAACGACTGGAGTGGGCCTTTGTGGATGTGGTGAGACTAAGATTTCTTTCCTGCTTTCCCACACAATATTATTCTTCAAAAAGTTTTGCATCTGATTAATGTGGTATTGATGCTCATCTCCTGAAGTGCATAGTTGTATCAACATTTCATCAACAACTTTGTGTAGTTTTGCTTTATCAACAGTATGTGACAATTCATCCATAAGTTCTTGTGGCACTTTCTCAGTTGGAAGATCATCATCATCTGTGGCATAAGAATCCGTCTAAAAATCAAAATCATCTAATTGTTCTTAATTACCTAACGTTGATGGACATGGTTCACTTTTAAAGTCTTGACTAGATGATGATTCTCCAAATACAAAGGTTCCATGCTCAGATGTCTTCTGCCTCTTTGCACTATTCTCCCCCTTGGGATGAGCATCATCATGAGGATCGTCCTGATCTCTTAGGTGAACGGCAAAAGGTCTACAAGGAGTATCAGACACATGAAGTCTTTTAAACTTGTACTTGAGTGCGAGCCAAATGGGTAAGTCATCCTATTGCAACTGAGGATTATCTCTTATTGTTTGATATAATTGGTATTGTTGTTCTTGTGCAGAAGCTAAAGTGGCTTGAGTCTGGTGCACATACAAAATATGACCTGACATGTAATTTTGAACATATCAATCAACATAAAAAGGAATATGGTTAGTGATAGAATTGGTAATTTGCGAAGAAATCTATGCCCGAAGATTCTTGCGCTCTTATTGTATTGCATCTTCCATCTTTGCCACATCCGCTTGACTCTGTTGTCTTTCCATTATGAGCCCTTGTGTAACATATATTGGAACTTGTGTCTTTGTAAGCTCCTTGACTTGATCATCTACCATTATAGGCAACGACTCTTCCATGATTTCTTGTAGATGTTGAGCAAGTACATTAAACTTCTTTCTCGACATGAACCTTGTCTTTAGATGTTCAAACAAATACCCATAGCGTTTCTTGCAATCATCACAAGTAACACTTTTATGTAATCCATTTAAAGCGTCATGAGCTTGGGTTTAAACAAGCGATACAAGGAGTCTCTTTTGTAGCAGATAGTATGACGACAATTGGTGATGTTGATGATGGTGTTGAAGATGATGATGGTGTTGAAGATGAAGGTGGTGGATCAGTTACCGTCAATTCCTGGAGTTTCTCAGTATCCAAAGATATGAGAGTAGAATAAGTCCTAGGGGATCTAATTATTGTGGGGGATGGTATACTTCTAGACTCCTCTACATTCTTCCCCTTTTTCCTTCTTCTCAAACTCATAATCATCCTCTGCTGACTCTTCCTCCTCTTTAATAACATTTACAGGTTGTTCAGCAATAGTTATCTCTACCTCCGAACTTTCCTTATTACTCCTGGGCTCTAACCTAGTGCCGAGAATATTTTGAGTATCATTTTGCCTAAAAGTAGAACTATCATCCTCAACATTTTCTACATTCTTCGTTCCTTCTACTAGTTTCTCAATCTCCTCAGCAACCAAAGTGCTCTCAACTTTATGTACATTTTTCTTTGCTTCAAGCTCATCACGACTTTTATGTTCATCAAGGCTTAGTTGAATTGTATCTTGTAATATTATGTCATCAACCTCAGTAGTAGTTGGTATTGGTATTGGTGGTGTAAGTCGAGTTGATCGTCTTTGAGGAATACGAAGTCTGATAACAGTAGACTTTCATGAGAGACTTGATTATCCTTCATCTGTTATGGGTTAGGTGACCTAGGTGCACTAATTGTCCGAGGTATTATGTTAGGTCTTATTGGTCTTGACTCATAATTAAATCAATCATGAAAGTTAGATGGAATAGTAGAGGATGACAACTATTAATTTTCAAATGGATAGAAATAATAGAGGGAAAAAAGAAAATATTATTACAAGGCTTACCCTTCTAATGGTGATTAGAAGGGGTATTTATAGGAGAGGGAAGGAAGCTTCCCTTCCTTTATTTTTCTAATGTTTCACTTCTAGTCCCTATAGTTTGGTAATTATGCTATTTCTTACTTTTAGCATAATAAACTGTATGACATGATACTTCTATTCTTACAACAATAAATAGACTAATGAGTAAATATAAATTTAAACCTATATTGACACTTTTTATAAACCTAACAATCTCCCCTAAGGGTTGATTATTCTGGGCGTTTTCCCTTCGTGGTCAAGTGAGTACTTCCATTACATTACATTCTCCCATCTTCCTCAATTGGTTGTGATACTTGAATCTTACTTCAATTTCTTCTCCAAACGATTTTTTAGTATACTCACCTATCTGCGTTGAGATCTCTTTGTATATAGCCTTACTTAATCATTATTGTAACTCTTGAGACCTTTTAATACTTGTTAATGTTACATTACAAAAAACTTTATGAATCTCTGATGTCTCATCACTTTCTCTTTCTTGCTATTAGTGTTATTATTCATGATTGGGCTCATGATGAGGCGAACATTTTGTGCTTTTTATATCTGGAAAAATATTCTTGGTTGCAGTAAGAGTTAATTTTGATGATATAATTTCTTTCCAGTTGAAAGTCATGCACTCTTTCCCATATCACTGAGCTTCTGATGAAAACTGATAAAGACCACAGCATAACATTGTTTCTGCATAATCAGGTACCTTGCCATTCATGATCAGTAAGTGAATATCCTCAATATCATTCTTATTAAGATTCTTTGTTAATCAGGCTCGGGTAAATTGACACTATGCACTCATTGGCTTTCTTGCAATATCTCGGTATGAACTTGTAGTTTATGGCCAATTCCAGTATGTCTTGATAACTGAATGGATTCTTTGAATTTGAATTAAACAACTTCCTTTGGTTTTCCAGGCTCTTTCTGCCTCTTTATATAGAAAATCTTTGCATGAGGATTCTTCCAATGTTCAACACCATACCAATCATAAGGATTTAATTTCTTTACACACTTATTCACCCATCTAGAAAGTCTGGTTCTTCGTCATCAACATCATTGAAGATGAATTGCAGGAAACTTGTTGAACTCTAAGTGACTAACACTTCTTCTCAGGCACTGAACTTCCTTTCTTCAAATACAAAAGATCTTTATTTATCAGAGACAATTTGGAGCTTCTAGATGATCTCTGACAGCTTTGAAAACTAAAGGTAGTGGCTTTCTGTGGATGTGGAGAAGCAAGAATTTCCTTTTTGCTTTCCCAAACAATGTTACTCTTCAAGAAATTCTTTATCTGATCAATGTGATATTGATGCTCATCTCCTGAAGTACATCTTTGTCTTAACATCTCATCAGCAATTTTCTTTAGCTCTGCCTCATTAATGGTCAGTGACACTTCTTCTATAATATCTTGTGATACTTGCTTCGTTAGTATTTCATCATCATTGAAGATAGACTCAGTCCAAAAATCATAATTCATCTCAGTTTGCTTTGCTTCCTGAAGGACGATTGACCTTGTTCTTTTTCATTGACTTGTCCAGACGACTCTCCAGTCTCATGTGCTTCATACTCAGATGTCTTCTGCCGCTTTGCACTATTCTCCCCTTCAGGATCAGCATCATCATGAGGATCGTCCTGATCGCGCGGGCGAATGGCAGAAGTTCTACAGGTAGTCTGAGGTACCTAAAATGTCTCAAACTTCATCTGAAGTGCTAGCCATATTGCTATGTCTTGTTGCTGCAACTGAGGATCATTGATAGATATAGTTGATATTGTTGTTCTGGAATAGATGATGTTTGTGGTTGAGCTGGATGAACATGAAGAATATGTCCAGACATATAACTTCTTACAAACGCATCAACCAGAAAAGGAATGTTAATATCAATTGCTTGTTGAATATGTAAGGAAATTTTAGCCTATAATTTTCCATACTCCTATAACATAGCTTTAGCAATCATCTTATCTGTCTCTTCTTTATTCTGTTGCCTTTCCAAAAGCAGTCCTTTTGCAACATACACTGGAACTTAAACTTTAACCTGCTCAGGAACTTGCTTCTCGACTTGGTCCTTGATATGCTTATCTACCATAGTGGGTAGTGATTCAACCATTACTTCTTGGAGATGATCAACAAGAGGTTCAAATGACTTCCTTGACAAGAACTTTGCCCTCAGATGTTCAAAAAATATCCATAACGTCCTTGTAACTCATGAGAAAACTCTTTTAGCGTTTGAAATTAGCAGGTTTGGCTTTGAATAATGATAGAAGTCAGTTTGTGGTAGATAACTTAGTGTTTAGTGAACTTGATGATGGTGTAGGTGTAGTGTCAGTTACCGTCAATTCTTAGAGTCTGTCAGTATCCAAAGATACGAGATCAGTATGAATCCTAGCAGATCTAATTGGTGTGGGGAATGGTGTATTCCTAGACTCCTCTACAATATTCCCTTTCTCCCTTCGCTTTAATTCATACACCTCATTAGTTATTTCTTCCTCTTCTTCATTAACATTCACAGGTATTACAACATTAGTAATTTCCACCTCTTCATTATTAGTAATCTCCACCTTCGGACTTTCCTTATCACTCCTGGGCTCTAACCTAGTGTCGGGAATATTTTGATCATCATTCCTAGGGATTGAACTATCATCAATAACATTCTTTGGTCCTTCCACCATCTTTTCAATTTCCACGGATGCCAAGTGCTTGTTCACCAGTTCTACATTTTCTCTAGCTTCTTGCTCTTCACGACTTTTGTGCCTCAGCAAGACTTACTTGTTAGGTATCTTGTTAAATCATTTTCCATCTGCTTTATCAACAGTTGGCACTAGAGTGGTTGGTAGTAGACATAGTGGATCTCTTGAGGAATACGTAAACCGAATCATAGTTGAATCATTTTTTTTTGTGCACTTGGGACTCTCCTGCATCCATGTTAAGGTTTAGGTGACCTAGGGGCGCTAGGTGTCCTATGCGTTCCTTGTGGAGACTCGTCGCTGTAAAACTGAGTCAGAGGAAATCTATCCCAAACACCTCCGATATATCGATAAGCTCTTGTGCTTTATTTCTTCTGAGATCATCCAATCTGGAATCTTCATTCTAACTCTGTCTTTGTGACTTCTTGAATTAAAGATAGTTTTCATTATATCATCATCTTTCAGATTGTGGTACCTGTCTCTAACACGCCTTGAAATCTCAGGAAAATTAGTCATGTAATGACTAATGATGATCTTAGTAAATCTTGGTAGGAAATGATGAGTTGGCATGATGATGAGAATAATAAAGTCCTTCCCCCATTAGTAGTCCCCCCATCCCCCCCTCCCCTCCCATAGTAGCTCCGCATAATCAACATGAATGTTATTGATAAAGCAATACATCATTTTCATTATCTGCAACTGTGGTTGATCCCATCCAGTTACACGCGATGTCAAGCATTTGGAAAATATCTTGCACAACGTTTGCCATGGCTGCAGAAGACCAGTTGTTTTAAAGCTTGATGATGTCTTAAGCTCCATTATAAATCCCAATTCATTTTTGTAGAATGGAACCATGTCTAACAATGATGGTGGTGGCACGAAACTATCATGATTGTAGTTGTTGCTTGCTATCACCTCCCCCCCCCACCCCCCCCCCCCCCCCCCCCCCCCCCCTCTGGTAGATGAATGATTGTTCTGAAGTCATCCAGGGTAAGAGTACATGTACACCACCAATACAATCCACAAACAAGCTCTTTCTTCTCAAGCATAAACATGAGTCTATACTTGGATCCGTCTTCATTCAAAGTATGCCAAAATTGTACCATATAGATCCATGGTACTGATGAAGAAGCTGCAATGCTGAATCGTAATGGATGATTCTTGATGATATCTGTCAGAATTTTGCTTTCAGGTGGACATTACACGTGTTTAAAATCAATCTTCTTTTTAGCATCCATAAGATCACTCTTTTTGTCTTGGAGGACCAGTTTCTTAGTTCAGTCTGGATGAACATCAGCTGCATGTTGTTGTTGTGCCATGATGATTACTTAATGAATGAAATGAAGATGTTAGGTATCAAACAATTCTTTTGACATTTTTATCTTTTTCCACCCTGTCTATTTTATATGTTCTGGCAATTCTTTTCGAACGTATTTTTGATCAGTTTGTTTCTCATGTGCTCGTTCTTTCTTTTTCTAGCACATGCCATACGCTTTATTCGTATTTTTATTTTTAATTTATTCATTTTTGTGTGGTTCTGGCGATTTCTTTTTCGAACACACATTGATTTGTTTTTTCGCGTTATGGATTTAGCTTTCTCATGTCTGTTTTAAAATATCCTCAGCAAGAAATTCTTGTGACATGATACTCTATCAAGAATGATGAAGATTTCTATTTTGATTTTAACAAGATCTTTTTATGAAAAATTTAAGAGGATCATAATTTCTGAAACTGTTTTTATGAATGAAGTACCATTTTGCCAATAAACAGATTTTTGAGAACTTTTTCAGAAATCTTTGACAAAAAACTTTTCTTATAATGAAAACATAAGAATCATTCAACACAAACATAACTGAATGGTCATAAGTCACTCACTCCTTATTTGTTCATTGCAGGATATTGCCAAAAACGAACATGACTTAGAACCACTTAAACAATTGAGGGACTTGGATTTTCAGATTCAAGTTTAAAAATTCTCTTTTCACTTTTTGTCATCCATATTCTAAACAAATGTAGACAAACACATCTATTTTCAATAACTGACTGGTCATCTAAGTTCACTCACTCCTCATTCTGTTATTACAGAAAACGGTCGGAAATCCCGACATGACTTAGACACACTTAAACAATTATGAATAGACATAATTTGCCCAAAGCTTTAGAATTATTAAAACGTGATTTCTTTGTCACAATCATGTTGTGTTTTCAAAAACATGAGAGACTGATCTTTTTGTTCTACAAACTATCGTGCATTATCATCATAAGCATGCAAAAATCATGAGCACATAAAATTCAGTAGACAATTAAAACAAATTCACATATTCACAAATGATTTTCACTTTTTGACATTACCGAATTTGACTTTTTGACACTACTGAGTTTGACTTTTTTCCATTTACTGAGTTTCACAATATAGATAAAAGATGAATCCATTTAAATTATGAAAAATTAAACTCGATTCCTTTATGTTGTCTTAGACACTCAAAAATTGTACAACAAATCAAACTCGATAAACAACAAACTCGATAAACACCAATCTTTTCCGAATTTCAATTTCTGCATCGAATTAATGTTTTTAGACTATTTTTAAGCCATTTGTCACCGATTTCCAAATAATCATTGATTACTATAGTCCTAGATCTTAACTATTTAGCACAAATTCGATAACTCATAAACTCGGTAATCTTTAATCCTTACCGAGTTTAAACTCGATAATTCAAACCATTGTAGATCTGATTTAAAACTCATAGCCACTTACTTTTGATCAAGAAGAATGATTGTATTCGTTGTAATGAACTCAGAAAATGTGATTTGATATTCTTCTTAAACTCGGTTATTTGACTCGGTGAAAATAAAAAGTAAAAAGAAAAAATTGTTCCTCCTTTTATAGTAACGAAAAGTATAAGTTTTGAAGAAATAACACTTTAGCCCTGTGTCTGTCTTTTCGAGTTATCTCTTTTATTTTCCGAATTTTGTTTTAAATTTTCAAAAACTCCCCCTTGAGTAATGATAAGTTGACCAATGTTATCAAAAACTCCCCCTTGGAATGAAATCATGCTAAACACTTAGTCCGAAAAATGAAGATTTTTATTTTTCAACGTTCAAAATTAAAACTTTTAAAATAAAGACTCCCTTTGAAAATATATCATTTTTCAACGTTAGTTCATTTGAGAGATCATTGTTTTTATTTTATGTCTGAAATGATGTATATAAATGAAAAATTTTCAATTACTCCCCCTCAGATTATGATCCCGTTTTATTCAATCGAAAGCTTTTTATATATAAAAAAAATTTGAAATCATGAATCTGATCATGTGATCTTTAATTTTTTTTTTAATTTTCAATTTTGAAAAATAAGACAAATCTTTTCGTAATTTTGTATTTTTTCAATTTTTTTCTTTTGTTTTTGAAAAATTGATTTACATGTTTTTGATGTATGATCTTTTCAAGAAGATAACTTTTTCAGACTTTCCAATAGAGTTGGAGTCATACATCTCATACCAATGCGATGAACCAAATACTCTAAGTGTTCTTTAGGAAGAGCTTTAGTAAATAGATCCGCAAATTGGTATTCTATTCCGACAAAGTAAAGTTCCACAGTACCCTTCTCAACATGTTCCTTAATAAAATGATACCAGATGTCTATTTGCTTTGTCTTTAAATGCTGGACCGGATTGCATGAGATAGCAATGGCACTCTTGGAATCACAATACATCGGAATCCGGTTGTATTTGTATCCATAGTCTAGCAATTCTGTACGCATCCAAATGACTTGTGCACATCATGCAGACAAGGAAACATATTCAGCTTCAGCAGTTGACATCGCAGTACAATCTTGTTTCTTTGAACTCCAACTCACGAGCTTTCCTCCTAGAAATTGCAATCCTCCTGATGTGCTTTTACAATCATCTTTACATCCTGCATGGTCCGCATCTGAATAGGCAATTAGTTCAAATCCGGAATCCTTCGGATACCATAGGCCCATGTTATAGGACTGTCTTAGGTACCGAAAGATCCGTTTTACCTCTTTGAGGTGTTTGACTGTAGGACGTGCTTGATAACGAGCACATACAAAAGTAGCAAATGCAATGTCTGGTCGACTGGCTGTTAGGTACATAAGCCCTCCTATCATACGACGATAAGTCGTTTGATCAGTAGGAGTGCCTTGTAAATCAGCATCCAGCCTCTCAGTTGCCATAGGTGTACTCATGGAGACACACTCATCCAGACCATGTTTCTTTAACAATTCAATTGCGTATTGTGACTGACTTATGAATATGCCACGGGGAGATTGATGAACTTGAAGTCCAAGAAAGAACTTTAGTTCACCCATCATCGACATTTCAAAATTATTTTTCATTAGATTTGCAAAACGTTTTGAAAAATCTGGATTTGTTGATCCAAAAATAATGTCATCAACATATACTTGAACAAGTAATATGTCTCCCCCGTGACGTCGTGTGAACAGAGTCGGGTCAATAATACCTTTAGTGAACCCATGTTCAATTAGAAAAGAAGACAATTTGTCATACCATGCACGAGGTGCTTGCTTAAGACCGTATAGAGCTTTTTTCAACCTGTAGACGTGATCTGGAAATTCTGGATCAATAAATCCTTCAGGTTGGCTGACATAGACTTCTTCTTTCAAAGGACCATTGAGAAAAGCCGTTTTGACATCCATTTGAAAGATAGTGATATTCTTATGAGCAGCATAAGCAATAAACATCCGAACAGCCTCAAGACGAGCAACAGGAGCAAATGACTCTTCAAAATCAATGCCTTCTTCCTGCTTATATCCTTTAGCCACAAGACGAGTTTTGTTCCGAACCACAATATTTTCAGCATCACACTTATTCTTCCAAAGCCATTTGAGAGCAATAATGTTCTTTCCTTCTGGTCGTGGAACGAGTTCCCAAACTTGAAGTCTCTCAAATTGATTCAACTCATCTTGCATAGACTCAATCCAACTGTGATCTGCCATAGCTTCTTTGATATTCTTTGGTTCAATTGTACTAACGGTTAAAGCATACATGCATACCTCAGAATCAGTGTGTAACCGTTGGCGAGTCATAACAGGTTTGGATGTGTCACCAATAACTTAGTCTAGAGGATGATCTTTTGTCCAGATGTGAGTTGAGGGTTGTATTTGGTGGAAATTCTGCACATTTGATGGTACAAGAGCCGTTGTGGATGACTTAATTTCCTTATGACTTGGAGGATTATATGGAACAAACTGTGCATTACCATCAAACTCAGCAGTGTCTTCTTGATTTAATTCATCAGCCTCGGGCAAAGCAATTGGAGAAGTTTGTTCGTCAGTTATAGTGACAACAGGAGGAGCCTCATGCGTGTCAACAATGATTAAAGATGTGGAAGGTGAGTCTTCATGAATTTAAGTCGGTTGTGCAGCGGAATAGATGGGTATATCAGAAGACTTATGTTCATAATATTCGTCAAACATTGGGCCGAACAAATTATCCAAATCTTCTTTAACATTGGGACCGAACAAATTTTCAAAATCTTCTTGGATGGAGTATACATTGTGTCTCCTGATTAAGTAATATTGGTTAAATCGTTAGATCACGTGGTTCGGGTTCTAAACAGTCATGTTCAGAAGCCATAGCTGTAAGCTCGTCAAACTTGACATGAATGGTTTCCATAATCTTTTTGGTGCGTCGGTTATAGATTCGAAACCCTCTTGATGTTTCCGAATAACCAATAAAAACCCCAATGTCTGCTTTTGGTTTCATTTTTCCAAGATCATCACGGTCATTTGTTAGATAACACAATGAGCCAAACACATGAAAATACTTAACATTCGGCTTTCGTCTGCGTAATAGCTCATAAGGTGTTTTGTTATGTCGTGTATGAATGATTGATCTATTTTGAGTAAAACAAGCTGTAGCCACCGCTTCTGCCCAAAGGAATTCAGGTAATCGAGAAAAAATAAGCATTGTTCTAGCAGCCTCAACAAGAGTACGATTATGTCTTTCAACCACTTCATTTCATAATGAGCTTTAAGAGTAGCATTTTTGAATTCAGTACCATTGTCAGTACGAATCTTGCAAACTTTGGCTTTGTAATTCAATTGAGCTTGAGCAATGAATTTCTTTATCATCTCTGGAGTTTTGTCTTTTGAGTGAAGAAAGTAAACCCATGTATATCGAGAATAATCATCCACTATCACAAGAATATACTTCTTTCCATTGATCTAAGCTACCCTCATTGGACCGCATAAATCCATATGAAGTAATTCCAATTTGGAGTGATTAATTGAAACCAATTTGGGTGAATGAGAAACTTCCTTGCTTTTTCCTCTTTCACAAGCATCCTTTCTATATTTTAACTTTGGAAGACCATCAACCTAGTCAAGTCTGGTAAGATCGTTTATGGTTCTGAAATTAAGATGTGAGAGTCGACGGTGCCATAACCATGACTTTGTCGAAGTTTCTTTGGACATCAGACAAACAGGTGAAGAAGGAGCCATGTCAGAATTGGAGATAGTATACAAAATAGATTCGCGTCCTCCTGTGAGCAAATCATCTCCTTCTAGATTTCGCACGTAACATGTCTTGGAATGAAAAGCCACTTCTAAATCACCTGTAACACCCCCATTTTGACAAATATAGCAGCGGAAGCTAATCTGGGGTATTACTTCATGGATCAACAGACATAATCATAGAAAACGACTCATAAAGAGACGTTTTGGAAAATTTTATTATCATTTATTTATTCATCAGTGTTTTTACAGAAAGAGGTCCTAAAATCTAGAAACATAAAGTTTGAATGATAACAATTTAGCCATCTTTAAGTCCGTGCCACTCCGTGCATAAGTTGCTCAATTACATGAGATAAACATGCTAAAAAGATCAACACAATGGTTGAGTGAAATTCATAGGTTTATGATAAATAGTTTGAATACAAGTCATAGTGGGCTACGTTGTTATACACCCATAGTTTGTAATAATTGCATATACAATTATCATGGAAAAACAGTTTGAATACAAGATATCATAACAGTGGGTTACGTTGTTATAAACCCATAAGTGTAATAATTACAATGAGTACAATTATTATGGAAAATAGTGTTATTGCCCTAAGCTCATGATATCAATACGTTAACATGGAAATCACCGTAGTAACATTGGTTGAGGAACAAATGTCCCCGTTGAAAGGTAACTTGCCAGGTTACCCATTAAGTCAAATATAGTGCTATTGGTACCAAAAGTATAGGCACACCAACGGGAGTCGTCACACCTTGATAGATCTATCCACAATATTTGCGTTCACTCGCAACTGACTAATGGGTCATGATTAAGAAATATTGGCAGTAAAGGTGACTTAGGCAATAATAAATCAAGATAGCATACAGTTGGAAAAACACTCGTAATCATGGTTTATAGCATGTATCCCCCTCGTGGGTTTATGAAAACATTAGAAGATTTAAAATGCAAGGCTATGAACTCACCTTAACAGGGGAAATCTGATTGATGGCATAAGTATATCAGTTGAAAGTAACGGCCTTGTCACGCAACCTGAGTAATATGTCAAGTCTTAGTTTGATGGTTTATCTTTTAAAACTTCATGAAGTTTATCATTTGATTTATTAATTTATGGAAATATTATATGTGACAACCGTCAATTTTCGAAACTTTAAATAACTATGTTACCCTTTTTCTTTTCGAGTTTGACTTGACTTTTGACCGTTTGACCTCTTATCGTTAAAAAAAAAAAAAAAAAAAAATTTCGCGTAACCGATAAATTTTTTCAAAATTTATTTTAATAATAAATCATAATTATTGGTACATAATTCTCATAATTTTTTTTGTTATTTTATTTCAAACTTAGTTGGCTCAAAAGCGACAACAACGCGTACCGACACGAGACTAATAAAATTTTATTTATTTATCGAAATTTATTTAATAAAAATATTTAATAAATTATCTTATATTTTATTTAAAAGCGTTGGTTGAAAACGCGAACATTTAAATT
>BQNB010051615.1:10174-28569 GCA_026074375.1 Tanacetum coccineum | reverse complement strand
GTTAACATAGATAATAATAATTTTTGAAAATCGGTCCAATGCAAGGCAACACCATAAAGCAAGCAAAGACATCCACAACTAAGCACCTGTGAAAAACATGCTAAAACGTCAACATAAAGTTGGTGAATTCATATGTTTGAATTTAGTATTAAAAGTTGGACCACAAGTTCTCAGTACGCATATGACAGTTATAACAGATACAACTCCACATAAAAAGTATTTACTGTTGCATTAAGCTCATGACACCGAAGCTCAATTAAAAGGAAACATATTATATGCCAAACAAGAATTAATTTGCGCTAAAGGTATCTGACCAAGATCACCTAGTGAAATCCGACAAGGTATATATCCGTTTATCTGGAGCTCTGTGGGTAGTGAGCGCTACTCACCCTGATAGGGATAATTAGTCCCAATAGATCTATTTACAACATTCGCGGCATTAGTGGTCTATTCGCTACTTAGGCAACACGTAATCAGGAAAATGTAACGTAAAGTAACTGTGTCCATAGTTTAAAACAAGCAATGTTTCTCACCCCTAAGTAGTAAAGTAAAGATAGTAAAACGTGGGGCTATGAACTCACCTTTAGCAAGATGAGCAAATGATAAATCACGCAAGTAAGAGATGATATAGAAATCTAGCCGCGACCTAGAATAATAATGCGTCTTAGAAACACGGAAAGTATGCCAAGAATTGCACAATAAGTTCATCACCAAAAGACATCTATGTGTGTTTGCTTTGGTTTGATTATCAAATCTTGACGAAATAAAATCATATAGTTTTTCGTTAAGTTTCGGCGTTCAACCAAAAACTACTATTTTTAGTAAGTTTCTATTTTTGGAAAGTTTTTAGTTTCAAGATGTTAATATCGTCCCCTATATTTGTTAAGTTTCTATATTTTTAAAATGAATTACTAGCCTTAGTCGCTTAACTTCTATGTCCGTTTCGCTAAGCTTTACCAAACTTACTATTTTTAGTAACATTAACGTTTTTTCTTAAATATATTAACGACGTCCTTAAATGATACTAATCAATATATATTTGTTACTATATGTTTCGCTAGTGTATAGAAAGTCCAAAAATGTCCGAAAGTGTCCGAAAACTCATTTTACTATTCACATCAGCAACTATTCATTCGGTTTTGTCGAAAAATGTTTCAAGTTTTATTTGGCTATAACTTGGCCGTTTTAATTCCAATTTTAATGCGCGATATATGAAAAACTATATATTCGAAACAAGCTCTTTAAAAACTACTTTTACGCCTAATAAAAGCATTTTTAGGTCGACCAAAACCTCAAAAACCATTTCGGATCAGCAACTACCTTTTTCATAAACGCTTTAAAAATCACACCAAACTTTATTATAGTGCCTAGTCTATCCTAATCTCTATTCACAACTAATCAACAACAAAACCACACCTAAAACTAACCTAATTCCTTCATTTCTATTTTTGCAACTCTCATCCAACTCTCATCTCACCAAGAACATAATATTTAACTAGTGAAACAAAGTAACATCATTATTTATAAAATCTTGTTTTACAATCTTTCAAAAATTAAAACACAACATATGGATGTATGGATCTTGAATATATATGAAAGAACATAAGTAAACTACAAGAAAATATTTAAGACACGTACAAGAATGAAGAACAAGTAGAAGAATCACAAGATCTAAACCCCAATATACTAGATCTATAAAACCCAACAACAAATCTTAAAACCCTAACATTTGATCTTGAAGAAAAACTTTTAAATCAAAGAACCAATACTTCAAAACCCTAACTCATAATGCTTGGATCTTGAAGCAAATCAAAAGATATGGAATGTTTATGGTGCTTGTGGTTAGCTGTGGGTTTTTGGAACAAAGGGAAGAGAGAAAATGTTTTTGGTGAGGCAAGGAGTGTATGAAATGACCTAAGTCTTGCAAAGTGAGGTTTATATAAGGTGTGATTTAGGGTTTTATGGGTCCTTAGCTTAAGTTAAGTGGCTTGAGCCACTCCTTTTTGGACCATGGTGCGTCCGGTTTTAGGTACACAAGGGCAAGACCAAGGAAAAAAAATTATGGTTCATGATTTATACTCTTATTTTTATTTTTAAGGTCAAAGGTAGTCATTCATCTCTTACACTCTTGTAAGGGATCACATGTATTAATTATCATGAAAAGTGTGCATGAGGATGACCCTCTCATACGTCACTTTCATGCACATGCATGAATATTCAAATAAGATGCTCTTGAATTAATTTCAAGTCTTATGGTGCATTTGGTTTGGTTTTAGGCGTCCAAAGTACGCCAAGAGGGGGACATGAACGGAATTTTTTTACTTATTAATATGAGATGGATGATAACTAAAGTTAACACAAAAAGATTTCGGGTTTCCGAGGTTCCGTTAGGTCAAAAACGCAAAAAACACAAATTAAACGTTAAAGCGCAAAAATACATATCGGGTGTGATCGTAAACTACGAAACACTTAGAAAAGATAAAATAACTCATATAATATCTAAACAAATCAAAATCCAAAGTCAAAACGTGTTCGATGACATTTTTTAGATTTACGCGGGTTAACTTCTCGGTAAACTACCAGATTCAAACGTAACATATAAAAGTCAAAAATAATTGTCGGAAAAGTTTGAAAATATTGACTTGAAATTTTTGGGGTGTGACATTCTTCCCCCGTTAAAAGAGATTTGTCCTTGAAGCTTAAGACGTGGACTAAGGGTTAACGAAAAGATTAGGGTACTTTTTCTTCATTTGATCTTCACGCTCCCAAGTAAACTCAGGCTCTCGTCTCGAATTCCAATAGACCTTCACGATTGGAATGTGGCTTTGCTTTAGTCGTTTAACTTCTCGATCCATAATTTCAACTAGTTCCTCAATAAAATTAAGCTTGTCATCAATCTGGATCTCATCCAACGAAATAGCTAGTGGTTCGTCTATGAAACACTTCTTCAAATTGGAAACATGAGAAGTGCTATAAACTCGGCTTAATTGCACTGGGAGTTTAAGTCGATAAGCAAGCGTTTCTACTTTAGCAAGAATCTTGAAAGGTCCAATTTAGCGAGGGTTCAGCTTCCCCTGTTTGCATAAACGTATCACCCCTTTCCATGGCGATACCTTCAACATGACCTTATCTCCAACCTCAAATTCCAATGGATTACGTCTCCTATCGGCGTAGCTCTTCTGTTTATATCGTGCAGCTTGAATATGCTTCTTGATCTGAATGATCTTCTCAGTTGTTTCATGAACAATTTCTCGACCAGTGAGCTGAGCGTCTCCAACCTCATCCCAACAAATAGGCGATCGACATTTTCGGCCATAGAGCGCTTCAAACGGTGCAACCTTGATACTAGTGTGATAACTGTTGTTGTAAGAAAACTCCACCAAAGGTAGGTGTCTATCCCAACCTTTCCCAAAATCAATCACACAGGCACGTATCATGTTCTCCAAAGTTTGGATGGTTCTTTCACTTTGACCATCAGTCTGTGGATGGTGAGCCGTACTCATATCCAATTGAGTACTTAGGGCTTTGTTCAACGATTTCTAGAATTGAGATGTAAATTTACTGTCTTGATCAGAAATAATCAAAACCGGCACTCCATGCCTCGAGACTACTTCCTTCAAGTATTGTCTCGTCAACTTATCCATTGAGTCAGTTTCCTTCATTACTAAGAAATGAGCAGAATTTGTGAGTCGATCAACAATTACCCAAATTGTATCTTGACCCTTTGATGTCTTTGGTAACTTAGTAACGAAATCTATAGTAATGTTTTCCCACTTCCACACTGGGTCACAGGTTGAACCAATAAACCTGATGGTTTTTGGCATTCGGCCTTGACTTTGGCACAGGTCAAACATTTACTGACGTAGGTGGCAATCTTTGCTTTCATATTCAGCCACCAGTACAGTTTATTTAAATCTTGGTACATATTGTCCGATCTAGGATGTATTAAATATTTTGACTTATGCGATTCATGCATAATCAACTCTCTTAAGTTACCTCGACAAGGTATCCAACTTCTCATATTCAAGCATAATGTTCCATCAGTATGTTGTTCTATCTTCTTAATCATACCATACAGATCTTCGGTTCCAAAATTTTCATCCTTTCTTGCCTCAACCTGAGCGTTTAAAATTTGCACGGGAAGGTTCAAATCAATCGTCAAAACCAAAGCTCGAACTCATCATGGCTTATTTCATTCCTTTCGGCTCAAGGCATCTGCCACCACGTTCGCCTTTCCAGGATGATAACGAATCTCGCAGTCGTAGTCGCTCAACAGCTCTAACCATCTACGTTGTCTCATATTCAACTCTTTCTGATCAAGAATATGTTGCAAACTCTTATGATCAGTGAACACAACATATTTCGTGCCGTACAAATAATGTCTCTACATTTTGAGAGCAAACACTACAGCTCTAAGCTCTAAGTCATGTGTAGTGTAATTCTTCTTATGAATCTTAAGTTGGTGTGACGCGTAGGCTATGACTTTCTCCTTTTGCATCAAAATCACGCCCAACCCTTTAAGAGAAGCATCACAGTAAACTATGAAGTTTTCACGACCTTCGGGTAAAGCCATGATCGGTGCACTACACAATTTTTGCTTCAACAGTTGAAATGCAGCTTCTGCCTTTTCACTCCAATCAAACTTCACGTTCTTTTGAGTCAACTTCGTCATAGGCTTGGCAATTTTTGAGAAACCTTTGATAAATCGTCGGTAATAGCCAACAAGTCCTAGAAATTGACGAATCTTTGTCGGAGTCTTAGGCGATGCCCAATCCTTGATTGACTCAACCTTAGCTGGGTCCACGTAAATGCCTTCACTATCAATCACGTGACCAAGAAATTGCACCTTCGACAACCAAAATTCACACTTCGAAAACTTGGCGTACAATTCTTCCTTCTTAAGCAACTCCAAAATTAAATTAAGATGTACTGCGTGCTCTTCCTTGCTCTTGGAGTAGATCAAGATGTCAAATAAAAATGATCACAAATTTATCTACGTACGATTTGCACACCCAACTCATCAAGTCCATGAATACTGTCGATGCGTTAGTCAGTCCAAACGGCATTACTTGAAACTCATAGTGACCGTAGCGTGTCCTAAACGTTGTCTTTGGAATGTCTTCTTCGCGATCTCTGAGTTGGTGATAACCAGATCTCAAGTCGATCTTAGAGTACACACTTTATCCTTTCAACTAATCAAATAAGTCATCGATTCTCGGAAGTGGATATCGATTCTTCACAGTAAGCTTGTTCAGTTCACGGTAATCGATACACATCCGAAAAGATCCATCTTTCTTTTTGACAAACAAGACTGGGACTCCCCAGGATGAGGAACTCGGTCTTATAAATCCCTTGTCAGAAAGTTCTTGTACCTGAGTAGACAATTCTTGCAGTTCCGACGGTGCTAATCTATACGGGGAGCGTGCCACAGGTGCAGCATTAAGGACCAAGTCGATTTGGAATTCGACTTGTCGCATTGGTAGTAATCCAGGAAATTCTTCTGGAAAGACCTCCAAAAATTCCTGTACAGTCGGCACGTCCTCAAGTCGCTTCTCCTCCGACTTGTCTTTGGTTTCCTTCTTCGTAACTTGTGCCAGAAAAATTGGGCAACCTCTCTTAATATATTTCTGAGTTTTAGTGCACGATATAATGCTCAACTTCAAATTCTTTCCTTTTCTACTTCTATCACATTGAACTATCAGGACTTCGTCTCCATAGGGAATCCGTACAATCTTTTCATCACACACGATTACCGCATGATGGTTTACTAACCAATCCATGCCGATGATGACGTCAAAACTACCATGTTCTACTGGCATTAAATCAATATTGAATGGGTGACCTAGCAATCTTAATGTACAACCTCTAAGCACAATATCGGATCCTATTAGCCTTCCGTTAACTAGCTCAATAAGGTACTTAATGTCTAAGATAGATGGGACGATGCCACTTAGAAGGATAAAAACTGTGGGTACGAAATTTCTGTTGGCTTTGTTCTAGGTACTTGCAATAATTATGTCCTTTTCCTTATTTCATGACCATTAGAAACTTGGACGATGAAGAAATTTTCTAATTTTCTCGATTTTATCCCAACGAATGAGGATAAGTCTATTATGTTTTAAAATCTTATAATCCGTAATTACCGTGACTACAAGCAGCGTGACTCGGTATCTGGGCTAATGGTACAGTGTCTCTATATGGTAATATTTGAGGAAATCTAGTTAGTTACGGAGCTTATTAATACGGATATATATGACAGATATAACTCGCAAACACGCGCGCAAAATATTGGTAAAATATGAAGATGATAAAATCTTATCGAAATTGTAGAGAAGAGAAAAAGAATATAGAAATGGAAAGTGAAAATAGATTGGCAAATTTTTTTAGGTGACTACTCTTAGCATAGGATGGTCCTCCCTAAATTATACATAGGTGATCAGGCTATGTATAATTTAGGTACTAACGATTAAATGCTCGTTTCATCAAACTAGTGTTGTGTTTAAAAGTTTGTATGGTATAAACAGTGTTGTTTCTAAGGTAGAAAAACAATTTGTGAAAACGAGAACATTGTAATTTATATAACAACACAAGATATTTCGTAAGACTTAGTAGAAAGAGTTTAAGAGGTGATACCAAAATAGTTTACGAGAAAATCACATGACAGTTTAGAGTGTAAGAGTGAGGGGTCTATAAAATGATAACAAATGGTCTACGAGTTGACAACCAAATAGCTTATATTGCGACAACAAAATAGTTTATAAAAGACATGAAGTAGTTCGTAAGTTGACGTCAAAATAGTTTATAAATGACAACGAAATAGTTCATGAGGTGATAATGAAATAGTTTGTAAGATGACTGCAACGTAACTTTTAATAGGGTAGCAAAAGAGATTATAAATAACTGTAATGTAGGTTATAAGATGGAAATGAATTAGTTCATTAAATGATAGCCAGATAAGTTATGAGGTAATAGTAGGATAATTATAAGATGTTGACAAACGGTTTATGTAATAATATCAAATGGTTTATAAGGTGTTTGCGAAATGATTTATAAAACGATGGCAAAACTTTATAAACGTCGACATAACAGGTTAAAAGATGAAAACAAGTAAGTTTGTAAAATGGTTGGGATATTATTGTTTGTGAGATGATAGTAGAATAATTTTTAAGAAAATAACAAAATGGTTTATAGGATGACAACAAAATTGCTTACGAAATGGCACAAGAATAGTTTATAAAATGCTAGCATCAGAATGATTTGATAAGATGGTAGTGATTTAAGGAGTAGCTTACATAAATAAATAGAGAAATTAAGTGTAACTGACGGAATCATCATGACACATACATTAACAGGAAATTTAAAACATCCACTCAATACAACGAAATTTGTAGAAAAGTACTAATGCGAATATAGTCTAATAGGTCACTAGGTAAGGCAGGAAGATCTATTCTTAAGCATTGGTCTTGTCTTTGATGACACTAGAGTTCTCGCGAGCTTTTTCCTTCCAAATTTGGTTCACTTGGTTCTGATTTCTCAACTTCTGGCATTCATTCCTAAAATGTCATAGCCTTCCACATTCATAGCAAGTGATGGTAGCCTTCGGATTTACCACATGGGCTCTCTGGTTCATTGCATCAATGGATGCCTTACAATCCCTAGTCATGTGGCCAACCCTCTTACATTTACTACACTTCACAGTACACTGCCCAACATGATGCAACTTACACTTGTTGTAGTAAGGTAAATTCCCCGCATAAGCCTTCTTTCCATTGGCTCCAATAGTGTAAGCCCTTGCCACATCCGATTTCTTGAAAGGTAGTTGTTGTGGCACTTAGTTATCCTTTGGTTGGTTCTCACACTTCCTCTTGTTGTTAGCATTCTTTTCTATCATGGTTTCTTGTCGTATGACCTGATTCCTCGGATCGTGAGTCATGCGGATTTTTGTCTCGTAGATAGCAATGGCTTCAATAGCATCAGTAACTCGCTGGGCCACCATCTGGTCAATCTCCGCAGAACTCATTCCTTGTCTTGTTTCCGACATTCTCTTCAAATTAAAAGAAATAAAAGAAAAATAAAATAAGTCAGCTTCCTAAAGTAGCGTTTCCAAAAGTGAAATGTTACGAGGTGACGGGTTGAAGTCATGTTCAACTTAATCGGCATGTTTCTAGATAATGATATGAGATGACGTAGGAGAAACAAAAGTATGAGACGGGTGCTCAACTCGCATTCGGGTTCGGATAGTAAGATAACGTAGGGTCGGAAGACTGTGACAAGTTTTGATGTTATGTAAAATAGTATATTGTAAATTTATGGAAATTTTTTAAAGACATCGTATCACTCACGATGTCTTGAGAAACGTTTAGAGACCATTGTGCAACTCACAATGTCCTGAAGGAAAGATCTATTATTTATATAAATAACTTTTATATAAAAGCAACGAGAAAATCTACGTAAGGCAAAATAAACATAATATAATTATGGAAATGTATTATACTTAATACTCGTATACTTATCGATAATAATTATATACATAAGCAAGTAAACACGTAGGATCACATACTGGTTATAGACCATACCTAAATATACTACCTGGTTCTCTATAACCTTGACTCTGGATACCAATCTTTCACATCCCCAAACGGGGCCTAAACGGAAACACGTGTCCGGAGGCGTAACGTCATAATATTCATCACACAAGATACAAAGAATGACCTCTAAGGGTACGTTTGGGCTGGACGAAAATACGTGTCCGAAGCGTAGGGAAAAAAAAAACCCCCCGTCAATAATATACAACACACAAAAGAAGATACAAAGACACCTCTAAGGTACGTTGAAAATCCAACATCGTTCATTAATTTAAATTAGTATAAGGTTTTACTAAGTTCAAAATAATATGATAATATGCGGAAGCGAATAAAAGGTTTTAAAGTTTGACAACGATGTTAACATAGATAATAATAATTCTTGAAAATCGGTCCAATGCAAGGCAACACCATAAAGCAAGCAAAAACATCCACAGCTAAGCACCTGTGAAAAACATGCTAAAACGTCAACATAAAGTTGGCGAATTCATAGGTTTAAATTTAGTATTAAAAGTGAGACCATAAGTTCGCAGTACGCATGTGACAGTTATAACATATACAACTCCACTTAAAAAGTATTTACTATTACGCTAAGCTCATGACACCGAAGCTCAATTAAAATGAACCATATTATATACCAAACAAGAATTAGTTTGCCCTAAAGGTATTTGACCAAGATCACATTGTGAAATCCAACATGGTATATATCCATTTATCGGGAGCCCTGTGGGTAGTGAGCGCTACTCACCCTGATAGGGATAATTAGTCCCAATAAATCTATTTACAATATTTGCGCTTACTTAACCAGTCCGTCGGTTAAGCAATTGACGGTTCATGATAGTTCGTGCATTAGTGGTCTGTTCGCTACTTAGGCAATACGTAATCAAGAAAAGGTAACGTAAAGTAACTGTGTCCATAGTTTAAAACAAGCAATGTTTCTCACCCCAAAGTAGTAAAGTAAAGATAGTAAAACGTGAGGCTATGAACTCACTTTTAGCAAGATGAGCAAATGATAAATCACGCAAGTAAGAGATGATATAGAAATCTAGCCGCGACCTAGAATAATAACGCGTCTTAGAAACACGGAAAGTATGCCAAGAATTGCACAATATGTTCATCACCAAAAGACATCCATGTGTGTTTGCTTTGGTTTGATTATCAAATCATGACAAAATAAAATCATATAGTTTTTCGTTTAGTTTCGGCGTTCAACCAAAAATTACTATTTTTAGTAAGTTTCTATTTTTGGAAAGTTTTTTGTTTCAAAATGTTAATACTGTCCCCTATATTTATTAAGTTTCCATATTTTCAAAACGCAATAACTAGCCTTAATCGCTTAAATTCTATGTCCGTTTCGCTAAGTTTTACCAAACTTACTATTTTTAGTAACCTTAACGTTTTTTCTTAAATATGTTAACGACGTCCTTAAATGATAATAATCAATATATATGTGCTACTATATGTTTCGCTAGTGTTTAGAATGTCCAAAAATGTCTGAAAGTGTCCGAAAACCCATTTTACTATTCACATCAGCAACTATTCATTCGGTTTTGTTGAAAAATGTTTCAAGTTTCATTTGGCTATAACTTGGCCGTTTTAAGTCCAATTTTAATGTGCGATATATAAAAACCTATCTATTTGAAACAAGCTCTCCAAAAACTACTTTTACGCCTAATGAAAGCATTTTTAGGTCGACCAAAACCTCAAAACCATTTCGGATCAGCAACTACCCTTTTCACAAACGCTTTCAAAAATCACACTAAACTTCACAATAGTGCCTAGTCTAGCCTAATCTTCATTCGCAACTAATCCACAACAAAACCACACCTAAAACTAACCTAATCCCTTCATTTCTATTGTTGCAACTCTCATCTAACTTTCATCTCACCAAGAACATAATATTTAACCAGTGAAACAAAGTAACCTCATTATTTATAAATCTTGTTTTATAATATTTCAAAAATTAAAACACAACATGTGGATGTATGGATCTTAAACATATATGAAAGAACATAAGTAAACCACAAGAAAAGATTCAAGACACTTACAAGAATGAAGAACAAGTAGAAGAATCACAAGATATAAACCCCAATATACTAGATCTATAAAACCCAACAACAAATCTTGAAATCCTAACTTTAGATCTTGAAGAAAAACCTTTAAATCAAAGAACCAATACTTTAAAACACCTTAGATATGACTAGAGATGAACTATTAATGCTTTGATCTTGAAGGAAATCAAAAGATATGGAATGTTTATGGTGCTTGTGGTTAGCCGTGAGTTATTGGAACCAAGGGAAGAGAGAAAATGTTTTTGGTGAGGCAAGGAGTGTATGAAATGACCTAAGTCTTGCAAATTGAGGTTTATATAAGGTGTGAATTAGGGTTTTATGGGTCCTTGGCTTAAGTTAAGTTGATTGAGCCACTCCTTTTGGACCATGGTGCGTCTGGTTTTGGGTACACAAGGGCAAGACCAAGCAAAAAAATTTATGGTTCATGATTTATACTCTTATTTGTATTTTAAGGTCAAAGATGGTCATTCATCTCTTACACTCTTGTAACGGATCACATGTATTAGTTAGCATGAAAAGTGTGCATGAGGATGACCCTCTCATGTGTCACTTTCATGCACATGCATGCATATTCAAATAAGATGCTCTTGAATTAATTTCAAGTCTTATGGTGCATTTGGTTTAGTTTTAGGCGTCCAAAGTATGACAAGAGGGGGACATGAATGAAATTTTTGACTTATAAATATGAGATGGACGATAACTAAAGTTTACACGAAAAGATTTCGGGTTTTCGAGGTTCCGTTAGGTCAAAAACGCGAAAAACGCAAATTAAAAGTTAAAGCGCAAAAATAAATACCGGGAGTGATCGTAAACTATGAAACACTTAGAAAAGATAAAATAACTCATATAAAATCTAAACTAATCAAAATCCAAAGTCGAAACGCGTTCGATGACGTTTTTCAGATTTACGCGCGTTAATTCCTGGTAAACTACCAGATTCAAACGTAACGTATAAAAGTCAAAAATAACTGTCGGAAAAGTTTAAAAATATTGACCTGAAAATTTTGGGGTGTGACACAATTAAAAATTTGTTTCAATCTTGTTAGTTTATTGTTTGAGGAATTATTAGATCTTAGGATAGTAAACATATAAGCAATTAATTTAACGTGATATGCAAACACAAAAATAAAGGATATGTGACATAAGTACTTATAGTGGTTCAGCTACAAGGTCAGCTTACTTGCTCTACTTTACTCCCCGAGTCACCTACTCAAGAGTTTGAAATCACTAGATACCAAACTCCTTCAATCGGCGGAGAATCCTCACAACGTTGCTTACCCTTTATCCGGTACTAAGCTAAATACCGAGTCCTATTATGGAAGAACCAATAATTCATCACTTACCCTTTATTCGGTACTAAGCTAGGTACCGTGTCCTAATCGTAGAAGAACAATCCCCACAACACTTACCCTTAATCTAAAGGCTAGGTTCTAACAAACATAGAACCAACCTCACAATATACAATCGAAATCCTAACTTTCTACTAACTAGTTTTTCACTATACATTCTCAACACATTACAATGATAGATTTGAATGAATATGATGACTTGAGATCAGTAGATAGATCTTCATGGGATGGGAGATACTTGCAACAAGCGAACCTTGAAGCTTGATCTTGTATGCATAAACCAATAAATCTTCTCCTATTAAGAAAATCACCAAAACTCTAGTATGATATAAAACATGATCTGAGATCAGAGGTTTGATGAATGTAACTGAAATGTGTATGAGAATGGATTCCTTAAACAAGAGAAATGGCTTGGTATTTATAGGCAAAATTGTTACTGTAGCACGGTTCTGCCGGTTCCTTCCTTCTATAGAACCGGCTATCCTGTAGCCCAGTCTAGCCCGGTTCCCTCTACCAGATGGAATCGGCCAGTGTAAGGTAATGGAACCGGCTGTCTGACACACAATCTGAATTTTAGATTGTGTGATGTCACCTATGATGTAACTATTTTCAAAAATGATTTTTCTAGTTCATAGGAGTGAGAAAGAGTTTGAAAGAAACTTTTATTAAAATTACTAAGTGTTTATATTATTCTCAAACAAAAGTGATTATATATATTTTAACCAAAATGACTAAATTGGTTTGTAGAAAATATACCATGTATGTTTTGACGAAAGACAGGTTTGTAAAGTGGTAATGATGTAAAGTGGTAATGATGTATGATGCAAATGATGAGTATGATAAGGATGCTGAATGTATAATGATGATATTTGAGTTAGAAAACTATTGATTTAAAACAAATAAACTTTATTTGTATTTTTGATGATTTTATGATTGTCATCGACAAAACACGGATAGATCGTAAAATATAAATAAACGTTTTTACGGTTTATTTGTATTAACGATCTCCCCCTTTTTGTTGATGACAAAACATTAACTTATCGGAAGTAAACTATAAAATTTATAAGTTTTAAATTAGAGTTTTTACTTCCTTCTCCCCCTTTTTGTCGAAGCAAAAAGAGCGTCAAAGAAAAACTAATCAACATATGCAATGTTATAAAAAAATAAATTTGATTAGGACCGATGAAAGTCAGAATTCATGGTGATTCGTAAAGAATAAAATGTAATGCTCCCTCTTGACGAAATCTCCCCCTAAATGAGGTCGTCAAGGAATCCAAATGAACTGGGAATGCTACAAAGACACGAGTTAGTAATATGTTTCAATATCAAGAGATAAACTCCCCATAGATAGTGAGATACCTGTACAATGATATGATTAAGTTTCATGGGAATTTGAAAGAGTAAAAAAATGTCAACCCTGTTCAGCTAGTTCAATCCGGTTCCCTTGCCAAATGGAACTGGCCTTCCTGAGAGAAGGAAACCGGCTGACCTGTATCAAAAGTTAGCTTAACTAATATTTGGCGGGAAGCAACTTATTTAAAGATTACTTTAAGTATGCTAAAACAAGCAACAAATTGATCAAATTGCCATTTTTCAAACACACTTAAACCAAGGTTATTATCAAGTAAGAGAATCATCAAGCATAAAATTAGTTTCCATTAAAGATAACAAGAAGAAACTAATTATGAAGTAAAAACACATTGTTTTTTTACAACAAAAACTAAAATCATGATCTAGTTCTAACTAATCTATTCTGCCAACAACCTAACGTCATTTGAACTTGCAATCATCACTTCATGGTTTTTGGTTGGTGAGATGGTTGAGTCGCTCAAGGATGCGATTTAACATGAACCTCATTTCATCCTGAAGATCATAAACAAGTGTTTGGGTACGTTAGCAATAGATGCATGAGTGTTCTTGTGGTTGAGGTAGTGATGAGGGTCCTTCCATCCATAAGGATCGGTCGAGAGGGACAAAGGTATTTGATGGTAGGAGTATTGGTCTAAAAGGTAGTATAAAAGTTATAGTGGTGGTGAAATGGAATGATAGAGGTAGGGGTGGTATTCGTGAAGGAATAGAGGAGAAAGGAGTAAAGAGACCATCTTGCACACTTTGTGAATTTTGGATAGCGACTTCTAAGTGGTGGGAGAAGTCATGGAGTTGACCAAGTTCTTGCACGACTGGATCCCTATTTATGAGTGGCTCTAGTTGAGCACTCATCCTACTTCCTCTCCTAGAGAGGTTGATTGGTGGGAAGGATGGTTAAAAGTCTATGAGTTTGTGTTGAGGGAGTGTTTGGTTAAACCCTTGAGTAGGTGGTAGAGGTAGAGGATTGAACCTTCTAGGTGGCAAGTCTTCCAAGGAGGTCATGTAGGGGTGAGGCTCAATGGGTGAACTTGGTAGAGTTGAGAACACAAGGGCTCTAGGAGCCAATGGTGAGACCTTAATAGGTTAAGTTAGGGAGTTTGGCTAATCATTAGAGGTGTGAGGGAAAGTGTAAGAGTGGTGTTGAGTGTTGTGGGAATGATATTGTTATTTTGAGTTGGTGAAGACTCAATTGAGGAAATGTCAATGACATTTGTTCTAGCTAATTTCCTTAGAGGGTTTTTGGTGGATGATGAAGCACTTGAGGCCATATTTTTGATAAGGATGAAGAAGGAGGTGGTGGATGGTTTTTCTCAGGTTTCTTTGATATATTATGGTGGTGATAGCAAGTTCAAACCAAGTCTCAACTTATACACTGAGTGCATGCAAAACATTATATGCCAAGTCCACTAATTTTTTCTCTAAATATAATCATTAGAGTGCTTTTTTAGGTCAAACAAGTTAAAACCAGTCATTAGATGACTGACTCGCGTATTCTTACTCCTTTTTATATATAAATAAATATGAATAAATATAAATATATAACAAGGATAAAAAATCTCGCGAAATCAATATAACCGGACGTAGTATAGAGTGTTTCCGGGTCGTTATGTCCCAATGAGGATTGAATGGAAAATCGAATGACGAATTGATAATCAATGTTTGAATATGACAAGAAATTGATTGGGTAATAAACCTAATAGGCAAATGCACACAAATAAGAAATAAACAAATAAGCTAAAACAAATATTTAACTAACCCTAATAAGCACTCAGGCATAAGAATAAGCAACTAGACTAGACTAAAATGGCAAATAAGCTAAAAAGCTACAAACTGACATACTATTAAAATTTATTGAGAAGGCAAATAAGCTAAAGTAAGCTTACTCCTAAAGACAATAAACGAAAATGGGCTTAATCTACTCTAAAAAGCTAAGGAAATCTTAAATAAGCAGAAATAATAAGCTAATAAGCAATACTGAACCAACAGTTTTAACTACCAGTACTAACTTGGAGTTAGTACTGCTAGCTTTGAGTTAGTACTGCTAGCTTTAAAAATCCCAAAATTAGAACCAGCAGTACTAACTATGGGTTAGTACTGCTTGTTCCAAACACCCCTTAAAGTTTTCAAAAATCATTTTTTTATTTTATTTTAAGCTGATTTGGTCCTAAATTGTTAAAAACAGATTATCAAATAACAAATTAAGGCAATTATAAGCAGACTTCAATCAAGAATAAGTACTTAAATAAGCTGAATCAATCTAACAGTATTAACTAAACATACTACCAGTACTAACTCAGAAAGTGACACAAATCACTTTTAAACTAACAACTAAGCAAGATAAGCACTAGACATCATGATAAAGCATAAATAAGCAAAGATAGGTAACTAATAAGCACTATAAGCAGTTCTGCAGTAAATAAGAAAAAAAAAGAGAGACTTACAACACCCTTGCTTAAAACAGGGTTAAACAAAGAATCTACAAGCTCTAGTAGTGTCCATAAGCCCATCCAGAACTGGCTTATCATCCATAAGGTGTGGTATATTTGAGTGTGGACCTTTTTTGATTTTTTTCCTTAACTAATTAACTTCTTAAGTTCACTTAATTAAAGCAGCTTATAAATAAGCTGTATTGAGAGCATTTTGAACACAAAACAACACAATTAAGAAGCTTAAACCTTGGAATTGTAAATTGACTTAAAAACTCAAATTTGCATTAAAACTTGAAAGTGTTACAAAGCTGAAAGTAAAAGCTGTAAAATGACTTTAAAAACTAAAAATAAGCTAAGTTATATTAAAAATTAAGCTAAGATAATCTAAGATTTTCTAAGATGCCTCCAAGGCTTACAAAAGGCTCTATTTATAGCCGAAGTCTTCTCTTCTTGGACTTGCAGCTTGTGTTTCCATTGTGAGAGCTTTCTAGGGTGTTTTTGTTGTGTGAGGGACTTGATAAGAGTAATCTCAGCCATTCAATCTTCTTGTGCTTCTTTTTGAGTCATCTAAGCCATCGAAATCACTTGGAAAGTGGTGAAGGATTGCCAACATGGCAATTATAAAGCTGGGGGGAGATAGTGGAGGAGGGAGAAATGTCTTACCAAGGGGTTGTAGAGGTTGCAGGGTAAAAGGGTGGGAAGACACTCGTGAGTTGTATCTGGGGTTTTGTTTGGGCGGGAAAATGGTTTTGGGCAAGTTGGCAGCTTTGGCCCCTCATCTCTTATAACTTCATTGTGAACTTCGCCCTTTTATGATACAACTTTAGGGGTTTGGCAAAACTGGCCCCTAAAGTTATACTTCACCCGATATGCAATTTCAGCCCTTGTAATACAACTTGAGGTTTGGCAATTTTAGTCCCTCAAGTTGTATTTTCTTCATTTGGTTGACTTTTGACTTTGTCTGGGTTGACTTTCTGCCTTTGACTGACTTTGGCTTCGATTTGACTTTGCCTTTTCCATCTCGTGCTTGGTTTTGTCGTTTTTGGCTTTCTTTTTTAATATCCGTTCCTGCACAATTCAAATGCAAAACATACAAATACAATGTATTTTTGGTACGTTTTTAGCTTTTAAGTCCGTTTTTATTTGAAAATGGTATGTGTAATTAAGCACATACCACCTGTCATTGTAAGGCTATCACATTTGGTAATTGCTTTTTCGATAATTCTATTGACATTTTTACCTATTTTGTGATTAGATATACGAGACAAAGGCTAATCAAGAAGTTCGTGTGAACTTGACATATTTCCAAGACTTTTCTGGCTTCAACTTGGATCATTTTAAGGAAGTAAATAAAGATTGGAAACTTTAGAAACCTAGGTGGTGTTTAGTTGTGGAAAAAATTTCATGTTTTTCTGTTTTTAAATTCTTAGAGAAGGGGATGATTTTTCTTCTCTAAAAAAGAGTTGGGAATTTTAAATACATGTTTAGATGGGAGTTATATTTTTCTTTTTAAAAAATGAAAAGATGTTTAAATAGATCTATTTTCACTCATTTTTCTTTTCATATTTAATATTTTTTTCATATTAGCTTTTTGTATTGATTATAAAAACAATTAAAAACTAAAATACAAATGAATATTTATAAAAAGTTAGTGCAATCATAAGCATATATTTAATTAGCAATTTACTCGAAATTATATATCGAATCTGAGCATATATTAATTTGCCTGTTACCCGAAATTAACATTATCGAACATATATAAATCTCAATTAACGTTACGTTTTCGTCAAATTTCTTACGTTTTCGTTCGTGTTTTTTACGTTTTCGTCAGATTTCTTACATTTTCGTCTGTTTTTTTACAATTTCGTCCGATTTCTTACGATTTTGTCCGTTTTTTACGTTTTTGTCCGTTTTTTAACGTTTTCGTCATATTTCTTACGTTTTCGCCCGTTTTTTTACGTTTTCGTCCGATTACTTACGTTTTAGTCTTTATTTTTATATTTTCGTCCGATTTCTTACGTTTTCGTCTGTTTTTTACGTTTTCGTCCGATTTCTTACGTTTTTGACTGATTTCTTACGTTTTCGTCTGATTTCTTACGTTTTTGCCCGATTTTTTTATGTTTTCGTCCGTTTTTTTACGTTTTGTCATATTTCTTACGTTTTCGTCCGTTTTTTAGGTTTTCGTCTGATTTCTTACGTTTTCGTCAAATTTCTTACGTTTTCGTCCTTTTTTTACGTTTTCGTCCGTTTTCTTACGATTTCGTCCGTTTTTTACCTTTTTGCCATATTTATTACGTTTTCGTCTGATTTCTTACATTTTTGTCCTTTTTTACATTTTCCTCCGTTTTATTACGTTTCCGTCCCGTTTTTTTACGTTTTCGTTAGATTTCTTCGGTTTTCGTTCGATGTTTTACTTTTTCGTCCGATTTCTTACGTTTTCGTTCGTTTTTTACATTTACGTACGTTTTTGTTCGTTTTCGTCTGTTTCTTACGTTTCCGTCCATTTTCGTCTTTTTTTTACGTTTTATCTGTTTTTTAAAACGAATTAATACGTATAAAACGTAAGAAATCGAAGAAATGGGGCAAAAAAACAAA
>BQNB010051614.1:0-40900 GCA_026074375.1 Tanacetum coccineum | reverse complement strand
TTTAAAGTTTGAGTAGATTAAAGCTTAATAGAGCTCAATTACAAGCTTAGAGACTTGTAAGAGCTTATAAGAGCTTATAGTGAGCTTATGAAACAGTAGCATCAATATTCGAAAGAGAAAAGAGCTTATAAGTGAAAAAAAACAGCTTATAAAAACTAAAATTAGAATTTTATTAATACTTGAAACGGATTACAAGCTTGATTAAAAGATGATTACAAATGTTTAAGAAAAATAGATTACAAGAGATTTAAAAGTAAAATTACATTTTAACTAAAAACTAAGTAAACTAATTTAGTTAAAAAAAATACAGGAAAAGATATCCCATGTGTGTGAGGAATGGCTTGTATTTATAGCATCCTTCTGAAGCTTCTAGGTCCAAATTCAGTTACAAGCTCCTCTCAATCACTGCCCTTCATTCCTTCAATCATTGGAAGATTAATCTTGGCTGTTGGATCACATCTTAGCTCACACGGATTGCCAGCGTGGCAATCCGTGATTGTGACAGGCTTGTGCTTCTTTTGCGAGTACCGCAAATGTATAAGCTCTATTTCCTTGTGCTTCTTTCACTATCCACGTGTGTCCCTCTTGTGGGTATTGGCCAATCAGATTGCTTGGTGACGTATAAACTCTGCCAAGGTGTTCTTTAACACATGAATTACCCATCCTAACCCTCAATTAGCTTTTACCCTTTTGATTTGACCTTGTGGTTAATAGTAGAAGATGATGAACAGTGAAAAACGATTTTTTCCGGCATCATTTTACATATAAAGGTTGTAAGCGTTTACTTTTTAATAAAACTCCGGGTAAAGTTTGTTTGACTTCGGGCTTATAAAGGGGTTTTGGGCCGGGTGTTGAGATTGGGCTTGGACTTGATTTGTGTTATAAGAAAAAATTAACGGGTGTTAACTCTTTTATTATAAAGAGTTTAACACCTGTATAGGGATTTGTAGGGATTATTCTTTGTAAAATTGGAATTTAATGAGGAACTGATTGAATATTTGGAGTTTTGTCCTTTTTGTGGGTGACTTAAGTTGACCAATAGGTTGAGCATGATGACCATTCTTGACATTTGATAAGTCTAGGTTTCTTTAATTTAATCGTTTATATATCAAACCGTGTGTATTTTTACAATGACTATCGGCTGATACCTTTAGGTATCAGCCATATTCATGAAGATCTAATGTTTGGTTTGTTTATCTCGATTGCTTAATTTATTATTGATTGTTGTTTATGTTTATCAATTTATATTTGTTTACGTGCTTAAGTATGCGACATATCATTCAACTGGGTCTAGTCCTACATATCTAGAATCATAGGATCACAAATATTGACCTATCTTTGCCTTTAGATTATTAAGCTTAGTTGAGCCATAAGGTGACCTTGGTATCAACGAGTACATTCTTATTCCATTGGTAAGGACTCGGACAGTGGACTACTAGTATATAAATCACCGTTAAGCAGTAAGTGGGTAAAGTCTCGATGAGCTAGGGTTTAGTATGAGCACCATTACTTAGATCCTAAGATAGATTATAATCAACAAATGTTTGCTTTATACGGATGCGTCTAATTGTGACAGGATTAGCATGTCTCGGTCTTAGGAAGAAGTACTGCCTAAGTCTAGGAATGATATGCCCCTTCGAGATAAGACAATCATTGCACTAAATAAATAAACCTGTGTTTTATCGAATTATTTATGGTTGATACGTTTTCCTTACATTAGTTCTCGACCACTTCTCTATCGTTTGTTTTTCTTCTTGTGTGTGTTTATTGCTTTACTTGTCATCAAAACCTTAGGTTAGATACACAAAACCGTGCCAGTCTCTCAGGCTGAAAACCCCCCCTTTTGCATTAGTTTTAGGTTTAACTTAGATAACTAAAATACTGATAGAATTAGGAATTAACGCTCTCGCTCTTAGTGATCGACACCCTACTTACCATGAAACTTCATCTGACCAGGTACACTGCCCGTTAAAGTGTTGTTTTTAGGTATAGTCGGCATAAAATAAATAGTAAAACTTGATACATAAATAACACCTACACAACGACACATCACCGCTTAAATATGAGCATGGGATTATAAGCAATAAGCCACTTGTATCAGCAATAAGCCGCTGATATAAGCAATAAGCCGCTTATATAAGCCTCTGATATGTAAGCTTCTGATACATAAGCTTATGTAAGCTTAGGATATTTAAGCTTATGTAAGTTCTGATAACTTTTATTCATCCAAAAGAAGTACTTATATGTAATATGGGATGTGTTACCCCCAAATAACTCATGCATTTCCTTTAGCAATTTCGTCTCCTCCTCGACACTCGAGTTCCCGAGCTCCCACATCGTGATAATTGAGAGTTGCACAAATCGTGTTAACCCATCCTATATTGAGCCGCACCAAAAAAGAAACGTTACAAAACGTGTTTTACCCGTTCTCATTCATATAATATCACAAACACTAAATATGTCAATGTAAGCAATGATGCAATAAGAAATGTATACATTTTTTGTCAGCACTTGGCTTGATCCTGTGCAGGAACGACAAATGAAACACCAACCTTAATCCATTTCCGTCCACATCAGCCTAAAACGCAGAATACCATTATATTATGAGCTATTTACCAAAGCGAAAACAGAATAATTCACAGGAAAATTTAAGGTGCTTAACTTTCGTTTCTGAAAGCTTGGAAACATTGTATTACGTATGAGTGGCCAACATAAATATCACACCTACTTCTGTACATATGTAATCAGTGGAAGATAGGGCTCAAAACGGAAACAAACATATGCGGTGGTTGTAGCCACATCACATGTGTGGCTGCCCCACCGCGCGTCCGTGAATTTTGATCCGAATAAACATAAATGCAAAAAAATATCATCATCACCCGTTATTTAATCCACATGTAGACATTAACGGTGATATATCTTCCATCGAGAAAATAGACAGTGGTGTATGATAAATGTTTTGGTCGTTTCGGCCGGCTTATAGGCGGCGGCTTTCCTGCCTATGCGTTCGTGGAGGTTGATGAGGCAAGAAATTCTCGCACTCAACCATCCATCCACCTTACATAATCTGAGCGTCATAATAGTGGCCAAGAAACAGGGTTCGTTATTTTAATTATAAAACCATACAAATAGCAAGAACGTTGCTATTGTGGGAACCACATGGAATAGCTGTCATGGCTGCAACCATGCCCCAACTGTGGTTGCCCAACTAAGATGCGGGTGTTCGTAAACAATGGCCCCAAAAAAACATAGATGTAGATAGTAGTCATCACTGGCTCTAAGCTTAACAACATTTACAAATAAAATACTGGTACTACAGGATTTTTTGAGATGATGAAGAGTTGAATGTACAGTGTGGATGACCGAATACACATGGCCGCATATCTCACCCGTGGTAAATGAGCCTCACATAAGTAAACAATCGAAGAATACATTATAATAGTCGTTTTATAGTATAGGCTCAGATAGGGTAACATTTGGGAAAAAGAGGATACACCCGACATGGCTGCAACCTTGACTGGCTGCCCCGCCAAGATACGGGTAATCTCAGCTTGAACCGGACCCGTTTAAACTCATCACAGCCTCAGAATATCATATATCCATTAAAACAATCTTAGGAGATTGAAAGTAATAGTTTTGCTAATAAAACAAATCAATGAATGAGTCACAAACAAATTGAGAAATCGTAAATGAACAATATTAATGAAGATGGGGTCGATGGAGCGGAATAGGAGAGAAAGAAGAACGGGTCGCATTAAATATATAACCGGTGGGTCTCAAATCGGTTTGGCCCGGACGGGTCACGATTAATGCTCTTACCCAAGCACTCCCACCTTTTGTAAGGTTTTATTATCATAATACACGTAGCATATAAGCATATCTGAAATGATACAAAAAGCCTTTGTCAAAACGTGGGGCTCAGACTTGCGAGTGCGGGGTTGGATAATATGGTATCCGAACCGCTAGTATATTGAATAAACAATGGCCAGATATTTTGCGGCTTATGAGCCTTTCACCATCGTCAAACACCCGTCACTATCGACGCACGCCATGGTCAGCGGCAATGAAAAGAAGGGTGGCATCAAATAAGTACGACAACAGGAAGTCAGCGGTTAAAAACCACCACAACAATCATAAGAGCCATATAAGCTTTCTTCACATACCAATGTTCAAAGTACATGATCGCCATAGCGTATCGCCTGTCAACTTATTTAGCGGCTTATGAGCCTTTCACCATCGTCACACACCTGTCACTATCATTGCACACCATGGTTAGCGCAACGAAAGGAATGGTGACATTGAAGAAGCATGTGCCGAGAGTGTATTTTAAAGTTATAATCCATAATCACTAATCATGATCACATTTTCATGCTGAACAAAACAAACCCATATATTTAGATTAGATTTGTAGGTGTGTAACCGAATAAAAGGGTATGTGAACCTGCCATGGTTGCAAACACGAAAACCATGATATACCCATCTGAAACCAACACCAACACAAACACATCATCCTTCGCAATAAATCAACGAACCTGAATTCACATCTTGTTATTTGTTTAGAGTGGCTTCAGTAAAACAAACTTAGGGTTTACCAAATCTATAGATGTGTTTTTTGGGTTTGTGAATAAGTGAAAGAAAGAGAGAGAAAGCGGAAGATACGGAAGTAGACACGTACCCGGGTTAAACAAAGAGGAGAGAGGATTAGACACGTACCCCGGGTTGAGCAAAATTGATGCATTTATTGAAACCGGGTCGGGTCAGACGGGTCGAAAACATTTATTATGACCCGGCAATCCTGATAATTGTATGCTTTATTAATAAAATATTTGAAGAATTTATGGAAGAAAAGAATCTTGGATCTATCAATAACTTCAAACGTAATCGAAAAGTTGCACAACACCATTTTTGGGCCCACGAGTTTTAGCATATACAGTCGACCTCCTCATACTATGAGCTGATTGGCTATCGACATATTTTACGATAATAATATGGTACTCGCGCAAAGCAGCGGTTTTGAGGGTATTAAAAATGAAAAAATGTTAAAAATTAATTAAAATATATCAAAATGGATGTTGAAATAAAAAACACAAAATTTTTAAAAAATATGCTGAATTAGATCATAAAAAAAATAAATAGATGATAAGATATTTTAATTTAAAAACAAAAATGGTTTTTTAATTAAGACATGTCACTCTAATATGTGGTTCCATAAAATGAGATGTATGGTCAGCACATTCTTATATTTTCATAATAAGTAAGTTTAAAAGTCTGAATTTTTAAGTGTTTCTAAAAAATAAAATGTCCTAAATGCTTTATAATATAGTATAGATATAGATATGTAAATAATATTGATAGACGAACTAGATATTATAGTTCTACTATAAAATTTACATGCTTGAGGAGAGTTATATTGGATACAAAAAAAAGTTGGATACTAAGAGACTCATCCTCACCATCCATCTAAAAAGAAATCAATGGTTGAGATTAAAAGGATTTTATTATTTCATCTATTTTTTAAAATTTAAATATCTCTTAAACCGTTAATCATTAAGCGAAAAAAATATACCATTACGACGAGCCTGTTAATTATCTTTTCCAGTAGATATCCACATTGATATACTTTCGACAAAAAAAGATTTTCTTTCGTTTTTTTCCAACGTTTTTTTTTTTTCATTTTTTAAACAACGTTTGTTTTCGTTTGTTGGTAAACTTACATGAAAATATCATAAATGATTAAACATTAATTTATATATTCCGTATAATATATATATGATAAAATAGAAACCTTTTTTTAAAATAAAAGTGCTTTTCTTTACAGAAATACAAGCAAGTAAACAATATCAATGATGTGAGGCACATTTTGTCAAAGTCTTGTTAATTTAGGATATAAACACGTGGATAAGCTTCATTAAACCGTGTCGATTCATGGCGTGCATGCACCCGCATTTTGACACGTGTCATGCTTTTAGTTATGATGAAGTTACATTTACTTGCCCCTTTAAGTTTTGAATATATAACTTATTGTTTTTATCATTTACTAATTACATTACACTCTCTAAAAAACTTGTCTTGCACATACTAAAAGAACCAACATTAAAGTTCTTTTCATTCTTTGAACTAAAACATGTAAAGTTTTGGCTAAGACGGTAAATGAATGAAAAAACAAGTATGTTTTCTAATGTGTTTTTTGTTTATGGTATATATTTGTTTTTTTTAACCTCTTATAAATTAACATCTAGATGACAATGAAGACGAAGTTTTTAGACACGTAAGCGAAAGGTAACTGATTTTGTTCATAATTTTAACTACTTGAGCTGAGCCAATTTTTGAGACAAAATAGTAATACGCAGACCAACTAGATGATAGTGATTTATGCTAGTTTTTTGCTTTATGTTTTTTTTGAGTCAAATGTAGTTTGATTTAGTGTGGTTTTCATTGTTATGTAGTTTTACTTACGTAAACGACTGAATGTGTGATTCACACACACAATCTTGTACTTAACAATTTCGGAGTATATATTTACCGGATAACAAACCTTTTAAAAAAACCTAAATTGTGAATCGAGATTCAAAAAAACCGAAAAATGGATATCCAAGAATCGACATGATGCCCTTTTTATTATACAAAGCTTAAAACAGAATAAATTTAAAAAATACCCAATGTGAGTGTGTCATAAAACTTAATAAATTTATAAACTAAAGTTTTATCACTTTATAGATTGAGACTACTCTCTCATCCTCAAAATTAATTCCTAACCGATATGACAATAATATTTCTTTTTGAAAGATGAATGTTCACACACATGCATCACATAGTATGTGATATATTTCTCAACCCAAACTTAAGTGTTGTTTATTTCATTAAGATTTTGAGTCATAATCTAATTATCACATCTTACTATAAAGAAGTAGTTATTAAGTCTGAATTTAAATAAAATAATGTTGTTTTTTTATAATCGTCTAAATGATTTTAAGTTTGAAATCTGCAATTTATTAATTAAACAAACGTAATGCGATGAATAAGTAACTTGAAACAAAATTCCTTTTTATCATAAATTTAACATAGTTAATAAAGCATCATATATATTATATCAATACAAGTTTCTAAATTCTTATTGGGTAAAAGGCAATTAGACAAGTCCCCCATTTCTTATTAACTAAAAGATAACATATGTCTGATCGAGTCTGAATCAAAAGAAAAAAAAACAAACAACACAACGTTTAATCGTCTATGACTCGATAAGAGGTACATAAACTAATAAGATATTTTTCAAAAAACAAACACGTACCCTTATAGACCACAACAATAACACCCAACCCTGACCATGGATGGTGTGAAGCACGTAAGATATATACAGTCACACCTCTACGAGATGAGAGGCTAACTCGTATACAGTTAGAAAAAAGTCCTTAGGCGGAGTATTTTAAGAACATTGTACAAATATCTAAACCATCAAGGTCTTGTCCATCAATTAACATAACCACAAGGACTTCCCTCATAATAATTTAGCTAAACCAAGTAACCGTATTTTAATATTTTTTTCCCAAATAATCTATACTCCTCCCTCCACAGGACTCTTCAACCTCCGTCACTCATTTCCACACACACACACTCTTTCCATCCCCATAATTCCGTTCAAAAGGTAACAGCATTCCATTTTCTCCTCATTTTATCGTCAATATCTCGTTAAGTATATAATAACGGTACTGATTCTTGCTTCTTTGATTACGTTTTGTCAAACAGTGAGTGAGAATCGAATAATAATAATAATAATGAGCAATTCAGTTATAGGTCACAACACTACTACTACTTTGCTTCATTCAACGGTTTTAAAACATAAAAAATATTCTCAAGCAACCTCTCCGTTACGGAACTCCGCTTTATTATCCTCCGATTTTCGCGGTCGGAAACTCACGCTGCGAAAATCAGGTTTGCCGAGGAGTCGAGGTGTTTCGACTGGTCTTCGCGCTGTTTTAGCTACTGATCCGACTTCTGAGGTAGTTTCTTTTTATTTACCGTTAGCTGTAGGTGTTTGTTTTATAAAAGCGTTTGGTTAATATAGGTGTAGTTGTTATTATTAAATGTCAAATGACAAAGTATAGAATGACGTAAGCGCTTATTTATATGCGCTTCTGGTTTAATTTTACGAGTTAGTAGCCGTTTGTTTTATGAAAGCGTTAGTTTAATTTATGAGTTGGTAGTAGCTGTTTGTTTTATAAAAGCGTTTGATAATGTAGCTTTCGTTATTATATGTCGAATTAGAAAGTATAAAATGCGCATCTAGTTTGATTTTATGTGTTAGGGGTAGCTGTTTGGTCTATTAAAGCGTTTGATAATATATCCATAGATGTCATTATTGAATGCCAAATGATATTTTGGCTACATTTGGCAAAATTGCGGATATGCGGTCTCTCACTCATTAGCTCGTTTCGTTTTGTGTAAAATAGTGAAAGTCTAACTGTCATTATTAAATGTAAAATGATATTTATGTATGGCAAAACTAGTAGCAGCCTCTGGCAGTTAGATTTGTTTCAATAATATATTAGCCGTCACTAGTAGTTGTTTGTTTTATGAAAGCATTTGGTAGCATCTGTGTAACTGTAATTATTAAATGTCAAATGACAAAGTATAAGATGGCGTTCGCCCTTCTAAACTTATGTGTTATGTTGTGAATTATCATTCTAGTAGGTGTTTACTCTTTGTTGAACTTTACTTAATATGATAATTTAATGCTTACACTTCTTGATCATAGGTGTAGTGTGTATCTTACACAATGAATATGTTACTGTAGGTGTAAAGGCTATAAAAGTATTAGTATAATATATTGATATGTGTGTTTTTTGTTCATAAAGTTAAACTGCTAATTTGCTGTGTATTGTTAGATGTATATCTTTTAATACTGTGTTTTCTTTCTTCGTGACATGCTTAATATAGGGTAAAATTACTAAATTAGCGTTGCTCGTGTAAAGGATTAGATGCACAAATCAGCTGACATTTTATTTACGCTAGTTTAAACAAGAGTCCCACTTGTGTTCCCTTGAACGTCAGGATTCACATCTACAAGTTATGACTTAACATAGAAAACATGATATCCAAACTACATTTTTGTTATGGGTCAGAAAAAATTATCTTTCTTAGTTTGCTAGGTCATGACTGGTCGTGTGATTTAATTAGCTTAGGAGACTAAAGATTTTGGATTGTTAATGTGGGCTCAGTGGGCTGGATCTAAGGTGAATCTCAATCATCTGCTTATTTTGATAGTAAAACATACATGACAACTGCCTTCATTGTAGAACTGCTAATATCCGATTGCACACATTACATTAGTTATTGTGTTATGCTTATCTAACTATAGCTTTGAATCAAAGGTGAAAATGTTTCCAAGTTGGGTATATGGTTAAGTAGGGTACTGAGCAAAATATCTGAGTTAACGCCTTATGTACAGCCTCCATTACCAGAAGCATTTTGTATCATGGATTGTAAGCACTAATTTCAGTACATGGTTTGACAGTCCTTTTTTCTATCCTTGTAGCAGCTGGGTGAAAAGTACATTCTGGGAGGAGATATTGAAATGCAGGTATTTATGGATTAAGATATGAGATATACACGTGGCTACCTGAATACTTAAATGGGACACATTCACAATATAACAATTTCTATAGAATTAGTACTGAACAAAGTTTACATATTTTTCTGTACAGGTCGATGTTAAGGTCTCTTCTATTCCAGTGGTAGAGATTAAACTCACTAACACTAGTGACCATTTATATCTACATTGGGGTGGTCTACGGAATTTAAAGGAGTAAGTTGTGTCTCTTCGAAAATATGTATGATTCTACTAGGCCTAGCATTTGGTTACATCGTTTCAGGAATTTATTTTTCTTCCTTCCAGGAAATGGGTACTTCCCAGTCGTCGTCCTGAAGGGACTAAAGTATATAAGGATAGGGCTCTTAGAACTCCCTTTGTAAAAGTAAGTTACAGTTCTATTGACATACCAGATACTGCATGAGGACAATATATTGTTTCGCATCAACACCAAACTAATTTATGTTAATTCTTTATTCTTCTAGTCCGGTTCCACTTCAGTTCTGAAAGTAGAGATTGATGATCCTTCACTTCAAGCTCTAGAGTTTTTAATAGTAGATGAAGCGAAGAATAAATGGTAACCCTATCTTATTTAGACTTTTGGTTTCCGAGCACATATCCAATTGTGACTCAATCTCCCTGTCCCTACTCCACTCCCAATTAGGTACAAAAATAATGGCCAGAACTTCCAAGTTAAGCTGTCTTCAAATTCAAGGGATAAGCCAGTTTCTAATGTAGTAATTCCTGAAGACCTTGTACAAATTCAAGCATTTCTGAGATGGGAAAAGAAGGGGAAACAAATGTATACACCGGAACAGGAAAAGGCAAGTACATTTCATAGATTTTAATATAGTTTTTTTATTGATTTAGTTCAGCTGCTTATTGAGTAGCTTTCTTGCAACTTATAATTTGGTGCTCCATTCATATCTGACTCTGGGGTCTCAGTCAATGTATTCTGACATGCCAAACTAAAAGTGGTGAATGGTTGTGTCAAAGTCACTAATATAATTGCTTATCCTTCCACTTACCCATATGTTGCAATGATACAAATTATTTCATCCACGTTTCATAAGATATTTAATAAGATTTCCTAATACTACTATATGGTGTTTCTATACCGGATAGATTACTTGCATATATGTTTTGCAATTTTCTGCTCACAGTAATCAAGTAGTTGAACAAATCACAGGTGGAATATGAAGCAGCTCGTGCAGAGTTATATGAGGAAGTCGCTAGGGGTAATTCCATAGAGAAAATACGAGCAAGGCTAACCAAAAAAGATGATACAAGTTCCAAACAAGTTACCGGTGCTTCAGAAGGAGAGAAAAAAACTATATCCCAAAAGCCAGTGGAGAAAAGAACATACTCCGGTCAAAGGATTCAGAGGAAGAAGAGGGACCTCATGCAACTTCTCAGCAAACATATTCCAGTTTCTGTGAAGTCTGTAGAGGAAAAAGTTTCCATGGAACCGAAAACTTTGTCTGCAGTAGAACTTTACATTAAGTCCATAGAAGATAAAGATGGAAATGTTATAAACAAAAAGACATATAGAATTGATGACGCAGAGCTTTCGGTACGATCTCCTTGCTTTATGGGTGTTTTTTGGCATTAAAGTAGAGGTGGCAAAATGGGTGGGTTGGGCAACGGGTCAAACTACCGATTGATGCCAAACACTTTTTGTTTAATATGAAAACTCTTCTATATATCTTCTGTTCAACATGATCACCAAAATAAAATGATTTTGTAATAATCTATATTATTGAATACAGTGATTTAGGAGGTTTAATGCATGAAATTGACTTTGGGCGACTATCGACCCAGTCGTTTCTAGCTAACGTTTTTTATGTGTTTGATCCATTAGAGATAGATATAACTCGAATCGACCCATTTATCAGGTAATGGGTAGAAATTGCCACTTCCCACCGGAAAGTCATTGCAATATATCTAAAACCTATGTTATGCTGTAGGTACTCGTAACAAAGGCTTCTAGTAAGATAAAAGTTCATGTGGCTACAGGCTTTAAAGAGCCACTTACCTTCCACTGGGCATTGTCTAAGAACTCCGGCGAGTGGCTGGCAAGTTTCCATATATATTAAGCTAGTTGACATTGCAGCAAAAAGATTATGAATAAGTTTTTTTAATATAAGTTGATGCACATATTTCAGGCACCACCCGAAAATTTGTTACCACACGGGTCTATTCCCGTAGGTACAGCTGCTGACACACAGTTTTCTACTATCTCTATTGATGGTGCTACTAACAAGGTCTGCAAATAGATGTATCTTCTAAATGTGTTTTTTGTTATTACCACTACAATCATGGCTGAATTCCTGCATATAACAGATACAGTCATTAGAATTAGAAATTGGAGAGGGCAATTATGTTGGGATGCCGTTTGTTCTTTTCTCTGGTAAAAGATGGATCAAGAACAATGGTTCGGACTTTTATGTTGAATTTGGTGGACCCAAGAAGGCAATAAAGGTTCCACTCTATCTAATCTAATGAAAAATTATAGTTTACACGCAAGTTTCTTCCCTGTTCTGAAATTCCTTCCATTTCTATTCATCATCTTTTTCCGTATTGAAGGAGGTTGGTGACGGGAAGGGTACTGCTAAGGCCTTGTTAGATAAAATAGCAGGGCTGGAAAGTGAAGCACAAAAGTCTTTTATGCACAGGTCAGTACTTTGCTGATGTTATTCTCCTTTATCCCACATATTTTGCTACTGTCACTTGTTAACTGAGACGTTTTTAAAAATGCAATCCTTCTGTTTTGTGCTATAGTCATTCAGGATGATTTCCCTAGTATTACATGTGTGCAATGTGGCATTTTTTTTTGTTGGTAATAGTGAAATATATTAGAACCGAAATTATAAGTAGAGTCGAGCTATGGCATTGCAAAATTGAAATACTCTATGTAGAAGTCTTGTAGGCTAAGAATCTTAATCAATTTGCTAGGTTTTAGTGGAAATGTTCACGTAATCATTAAACATATCAAAGGTGTCAGTGTGAGCGGCATATTTACTCCTTGTTACTCCAGTTTCTTCAACCTTCATAGCGAAATTCATCATGAAATCTTCCTGCCCGTTTCAGATTTAATATTGCAGCAGATTTGATGGAAGAAGCCAAGAACAATGGTGAGCTGGGTCTTGCAGGAATACTTGTATGGATGCGGTTTATGGCCACAAGACAGCTAATCTGGAATAAAAACTACAATGTAAAGCCGCGGTAAGCTGTGCAGCTGAACTTACTTTACATGTTTATTTACACCCATATCTCTTGTTAGCTATAGCTTCAGTCATCAGTCGTCCTGATGTATCACACGTAACAAATTTGTTTCTTCCAAAAAATGGACTTATTTTCAAGGATCATCCTAATTTTTGGCATGGTCTTCATGTACATGTTTGGTGCAGTGAGATAAGCAGAGCTCAGGATAGGCTCACAGACTTGCTGCAGAATGTTTATGTAAATTATCCACAATATAATGAGCTTCTGAGAATGATCATGGCAACTGTCGGACGCGGAGGTGAAGGGGATGTTGGGCAGCGTATTCGGGATGAAATCCTGGTGATCCAGGTGGTGCAACATTCTTTGATATGTTCTTGCAGTTTAATTTGCATCCATATATCTTCAATTGAAGCTAATATTAACCTATTTACCAACTGTAGAGAAACAATGATTGTGCGGGTGGAATGATGGAAGAGTGGCATCAGAAACTGCATAATAACACAAGCCCTGATGACGTTGTGATCTGTCAGGTATCTTGCATGCGAAGCTAGTATACTCTTTGAAACTTGTGATATACCAGAAATGCTGACAGATTGTTGCTCGTTTTGTTGCAGGCGCTGATTGATTATATTAAAAGTGACTTTGACATGAGTGTTTACTGGAACACACTAAATACAAATGGAATAACAAAAGAAAGACTTCTAAGCTATGACCGGGCCATTCGCAATGAGCCAAAGTTCAGGGGAGACCAAAAGGACAGCCTCTTACGCGATCTGGGGAATTACATGAGAACATTAAAGGTCTGGACTGATTTCTGATAACTTTTGTTTTAGCTCAATCTTTTGCAGGCTCTCGTAATAGACGTGAAAAAGGGGCGGTTCTGGCAGGTTAGGTAATGGGTATTTTTGGCTACCTCCAAACAGGTTGGGTTTGACCTGAAAGCACATATCCACAATAGTTTTACTTTTCTATTAATAGTTCCTGTGTCAAATATGTTTACCAATGACTATACATAATTTTTAACAATAATAACTATAAAATAAAAGTTGTAGGAGGTTTTATACACTTCAAAATGTACTTTGGGTGTCGCTCGTTTGACCCATTTCCTTTTGAGCTCCTTTTTATTTGTCCCATTGACCCGTCAGAGATCACATGTAACTAGAATCGACCCCATTTATAAGCAAATGGATTTACATTATCACCTCTACCTGATAACTTTCTCCCATTTTTATCTTGTGCAGGCAGTTCATTCAGGTGCAGATCTCGAGTCTGCAATACAGAACTGCATGGGGTATCAATCTGAGGTAATACCAGAATTTTGGTTATGTCCCTCTACATGATAAGTTATATGCTCTAAATTAGTAAAAAATACTTATTTTTTGCTGTTGTTAATGTTTCAAAATGTTAGGGACAAGGATTCATGGTTGGGGTGAATATAAATCCCGTCTCTGGTCTGCCATCTGGATTTCCGGTAATCCTCTTTTGGTTTCCATCTTTAGTAATGTTAATTATTTCGGGGGAAATTTTCTGAACTCCCTTATTTCTATTTCAAACAGGAATTGCTACAATTTGTATTAGAGCATGTTGAAGATAAAAATGTGGAAACCCTTCTTGAGGTACTGGAAAGATCCTTTCAAGCTTCAATGCCTAACTTCTTGCACATTGAAACCATTATGTATCCATTTCTCTTGACATAATAAAAGCATAATGATCTCTTTTTTTTCCAGGGTCTGCTAGAGGCACGTGAGGAACTTAGGCCATTACTGTCCAAACCAAATGATCGACTCAAGGATCTGCTCTTTTTGGACATTGCCCTAGATTCAACTGTAAGGACAGCCATTGAAAGGAGCTATGAGGAGTTAAACAATGCAAAGCCAGAGGTAAACCATATCCGCAGTAGGTTTTTATTTCTGGTTTTACCCTCCTAGTGTTGTGTGTTTTGTTAGCACAACAACAATGCTTCTCATACAAACCCCATTATACATTCTAAAGATGTTTAATTTTTAGTTAAGTTTGTCTCAAATATCTTAATGTTTTGCAGAAAGTTATGTATTTAATCACTCTTCTTCTTGAGAACCTCATTCTATCATCAGACAACAATGAGGATCTGATTTATTGCTTAAAGGTAATTTCGGTAACCAATTCAATCATGTTCTTTTTTCGATCTTTGTGTTCGTGGAGGATGGTAAAATTGTTAAATTGAATCAATTTCAAATACTTTAGAAGCTATATTGATTGTCTTCAGATGTTGTGATATAAAAAATAATCTTGGAACCATTTTGTTACCAAGTTGGGTGCTCCAAATTATCCAAATAAATGATAATCTTTGTGTGTGTTTATTTGCTTTGAAGGGGTGGAATCAAGCACTAACCATGCTGGAGACTGGAGATGGTAGTTGGGCATTATTTGCAAAATCCGTCCTTGATAGAACCCGCCTAGCTCTTGCAAGCAAGGGAGAGTTTTATAACCAAATATTGCAACCTTCTGCCGAGTACCTTGGGGCACGGCTTAATTTGGACCAGTGGGCGGTAGGTTTCGATGGCATGATTTTTTTTGTCGCTTTTAAATATGGATGTTGTGCTAGTTATAAGAATATATATATTGATTCATGTTTTTGTCCTTTTGAATTATATGTACGTTGCAACTACCTTGATCTAACTTGCTTTTAACATCCACGCAGGTAAGCATATTCACTGAAGAAATGATTCGTGCGGGATCAGCTGCTTCATTATCATCATTGGTTAATAGACTTGACCCTATTCTTCGCAATGTGGCTAATTTGGGAAGGTTGGTTATGTTGAATAATTACAAACTTTCCAGATTCATGTTAGCTTATGAAATGCTCAACTTTGTGATTTATAATGGTGTCATTCAACCATAAGCAACTTTTAATTGGAACTTGCCTTCCTGTGAACAGTTGGCAGGTTATCAGCCCAGTTGAAGCTGTTGGATATGTTGTGGTTGTTGATGAGTTACTTACTGTTCAAAATATAACTTATGAATCGCCTACTATTTTAGTGGCAAAGTCTGTGAGGGGAGAGGAGGAAATCCCTGATGGTGCAGTTGCTGTGGTAACACCTGACATGCCGGATGTTTTATCCCATGTATCTGTTCGAGCAAGAAACAGCAAGGTATTTGTCTAATGTGTGATCTAGAGATGGAAGTTTTGACCCTTTTATCTATAAATGGGTATATTTAACCGGAGCATTATATAAAATCTGATATGAAATACCTACCTTTGACGCAATTGCTTCTGAAGATAATTTGCAATTCTCCCTTACAGGTTTGCTTTGCAACATGTTTTGATACCAATATTTTGGATGATCTTCGAGCAAAGGAAGGGAAACTGTTGCAACTAAAACCTACATCAGCTGATATAACATATAGGTAATGTCATCTCCTGCTGTTCAGTAATATTTTCGTTTCATCTCTATCAGCCTCAAGTGGAACTTACTTCCTCTCTTCCTTGTGTGCGGATGATATTAGTGAGGTGCAGGAGAGTGATCTAAAAAGATCAAGTAACATGGACGAAGTTGGTCCACCTCCAGGTATAAAATTGGTCAAAAAGGATTTTGCTGGTAAATTTGCTATATCATCAGAAGAGTTCACGAATGATATGGTTAGGATTATACTGTCATTTTTATTAACAATCTAACATTATAATATCCTTATTTACATCATTATATAATTAACTTTCTTTGAACTTTCTTAGGTTGGAGCTAAATCACGTAATATTGCTTACCTTAAAGGAAAAGTCCCATCTTGGGTTGGGATTCCTACTTCAGTTGCGTTACCTTTTGGAAGTTTTGAGAAAGTTCTTTCTGATGAACTAAATAAGGTACTTCATATTTGTAAATTATGTCCATTTGTTGAGATGATTTTATCAATTCGTGTATGAAGAGTTGCAACTTAATAAGACAGTTTTGTGTATGAAGGTTCAGTTTACTTCATTTTTCCGTCTCAGTTTTATCGCTTTATGATATAACTTTTAAGCACCAAAAGATTATACATGTTATGCATAAATTGGCAGGGGGTTTTTGAAAAGTTGCAAATATTGAAGGAAAAATTAGCAGCGGGAGATTTTGGCGTCCTTGAAGAGATTCGCAAGACTGTTTTAGAAGTTGTTGCACCACCCCAGCTGGTAAGTTTCGTGCCATTTTCCAAGTTAGTTTTTTTAAATCTCAGTTAGTAGTATAAACAACTGATGATGGCAACAATGGTTATTTCAGGTACAAGAGCTGAAAAACAAAATGCAAAGCTCTGGCATGCCATGGCCTGGGGATGAAGGTCAGCAGAGATGGGAACAAGCATGGACTGCTATAAAGAAGGTTAGAGGAAAATGTTTTCTAATTTGTAGAGGTGAACAATTAACAGGTCACATGGGTTGACAGGTGCCAAAAATGTATTTTTACTGCATTAAACCTCTTAAATCATTTTACTCAAAATAAGGGTTATTATTGGAATTCTAAACATTAAAGTTTTAGACCCAAACCGACCTGTTTTGACCCCCACCAAAACTGAACCGTGTTGACCCGTTAACAAACTCACCTATTTGCCACCTCTAGTAATTTATGAGTACTTTTTCGATGCCACTTAACTCTTAGAAAGCTCCTAAACTGTGCTTTCTCTCTTCATATTAGCTCCAAATTTGGAACTAGCTCATTATGAGTACCATGATATCTGGAAACTGCATAAGTGCACAGAATACCGAATAACTAGAAACTACCCACTTGTGATCTCACATTCTTTACTGAATGAATTTTCGCACTATGGTAATATGATAACCTAGCTACCATTTCTCCAGCATTAGGTTTTAGAAAGTTTAAGATGGTCCACTACTTCACAACACACCCTAATATACATGAGGAATGCATTTGGTTGTCATTTTCCAGGTTTGGGCTTCAAAATGGAACGAGAGAGCATACTTCAGCACAAGAAAAGTGAGACTAGATCATGACCTCTTATGCATGGCTGTCTTGGTTCAGGAAATAATCAATGCTGACTATGCATTTGTTATTCACACCACGAATCCATCTTCTGGAGATTCATCAGAGATATATGCCGAGGTTATTTAAGTTCACATCTTTTATTTGAAGAGTCATATCAGATTTTTGTTCATCATGTGTTTTGACCACATGACCAGTGTTCAAATAATGATGGCTTTCCATCTCAAACTAATTGCTACTTTCCTCTTTTGTAAAGTATAAACTTAGAATATTGATTTTGGTCTAAAATGCACCCCTGGTTATTCATTTCAGACGGCTACTTTTCCTCGGATCTAGAAAATTACAATTTATTAGATGTGGAATTATAACTTGTGTTTTTTATGCTACAGGTTGTAAAGGGCCTTGGCGAGACTTTAGTAGGAGCTTATCCAGGTCGTGCATTGAGTTTCATTTCCAAGAAAGACAAACTTGATTCTCCCAAGGTACGTAATATAATTTTTGTCTCAATTTGGCTTGTAAGATACTGCTAATAAATATACTACACTATGTAATTCATGAATCATTTGATAAAGTCCTATCAATGCCATTGGCTGCAAACAAATAGCTCAGCCTTGTAGATATTATGTCCAAATTTTCGTTTTGTGCTACTGTTATCATGTGTTTCATCACAGCAGAATGCCATTCGCTTATAAAAATGTTAATTTCTGCAGGTTTTGGGTTACCCTAGCAAACCAATTGGGCTTTTCATAAGAAGATCAATCATCTTTCGATCTGATTCTAATGGTGAAGATCTAGAAGGCTATGCTGGCGCAGGACTTTATGATAGGTAAATTATTTTTTCATTTATAAATTATTCCATTTTACGTTTTCATTATTATCAGTTCCAACAATTCCATTTCTGACTAAAATTATTGCAAAAGTTTTCTATCTTCCCCAACTTATCATTATATGTTGTAATCTTGCAACTTATGTGGCTCACTAGGTAAAATTTTCTATCTCCCCTAGTGACCAATGTATCATCATTTATGTAAAAGTTTTATGTTCAAATTTGATGATTTAAAAGACAAGCATCCTAATTGTCACCCTTTTCGTGTAGTGTACCAATGGACGAAGAAGAACAGGTGGTACTTGATTACTCATCTGATCCATTAATGGTTGACGGAAACTTCCAGAAATCAATTCTCTCAAGCATTGCTCGTGCTGGAGACGCTATCGAGAAGTTATATGGATCTCCACAAGACATTGAAGGTGTTGTAAGAGATGGGAAAATCTATGTGGTCCAAACCAGACCCCAAATGTAATCCCAGTGCGTACTTATGTCATTTGTTTAATTAGTCCATAGAAATATAAATTTGTTATAAGAATAAAGTGATTATGCTCAAAGTGTTGTCATGAACATAGCCTAATTAACTTGTTAAGTAAATGTAGTCTTCTTTATTTATCATTAATTTTTGGCGTGGCATGGCGGCATGACCAAGCCACACGCCTTAGCGGCTATGGCGAAGTCTTTGCGTTTATAAAGCGTGACTTAGACAACACACACAATTTGAAAATCTATATATATTTATATCATATTTCATATCTATTGAGTGTACAAAAAGCGTTGTACATAATGAATAAAGAAGAAACTATTCTTACATGTAATCTTCTTCATTTAAAAAAAAAAAAATTAGCGGAGTTGAATAAAAAATCCGTCACGCCTCACGCCTTAGTAAACCTTATCACGCCTTCTCACGTTTCATCTCTCACGCCACAAGTAGAACCGACGCCTTGTATTTTGTAACGTGGAGGTCACGCCTCGCGCTTTAGCAGCGTCTTAACGCCGTCATGACGCGCTATTTAAACCCCACAACAACAACGATACCAAATCTTGTCGGTATGTAGAGGAGGTGGAATGTAAACAAATCAACCCTTACCCTCGGGATAACCTGCGGGTAAAGTAATTCCTACAAGCTAAATATAGTTAAACAACTATAGTCCCATATGCACAGTTGCACACACAACTTGGACCACATTGGTAACTACTAGAAAAACACTATAAAAAGAGGTCAGCATATTCGTATGTTCTCGAGTTTTTTTACAAGGAATGTGGGGGACGAAAATGAAAATCAAAAATATTATGAGAGGGAAGTTCTAAGGGCGTGTTTGGTTGGGAGGTGTGGAACTGTGAGTTTGGCATGAGAACTATAAAACTTGTTTGGTTAAAATTGTTGGGATTATAAAATAGAAATCATGCCCAAATAGTAGAAGAGAGAGAAATCCAGCCTTATCCCTTGTATTTTCTGACAATTCTATGTTTTGTGGACGAGTAATGCTATAACCACAAAATATTTACAAAAGAATTTCCACATAATGAGGTGTAACAATATCATTTGTCATGAAATAAAGAGCTAGTGGAAGAAAAAGATGATAATTGGTCCAAATGTTTTGCCACATCATTGTGTGGAATTTTTTTTGTGGACATTATGTGGTTCTAGCAATTCTCTTTGTGGACTCATATATCTTTATCCTCCTTTCTCTCTTTCTATAATTAATAAATTATTAATAATTAAAAATTTAGAACTATTTTATAGCCACACGTCATTTAAGTACATGATTGTTATGTTATTGTTTTATAATAAGTTACCATAAATTAAATTTTAAAATATTATATATTTTTTTATTTTATTTCTAAACCCAATACAAAATAAACAACTTTTATATTTTCTCTTTCTTATATCAAATTCAAATCCAAATTTTAATCCTAAACCCATCTACAAACCAAACGACCCCTAAGTTTTCTTTTTTAGATTTGTTTCATCCACTTAATCATAAACTCATCTACAAACCAAACGGACCTCAGATTTTGTTTACATCCAAATTGAAGGTATTGATCGGGAAGTAGGCCCTAGCATGTGTAAAATTACAGTTATATCCTTATTTATTCGTGTATTATTTAACCTTGTTTTCACACTTCACAAATAACGACGGCCTATGCTCATTATCACGTAAGTTTATCCCTTGCAGCTTAATTTTAATCTATGTCATGTTTATGGTTATTATATACTAGTATATGTTTATATTTATATATAGTTGTTGACATGCATCCACATGTTTACTTGTGTCTTTTCGTTGATATGTTAATAGTGTAAAACTGTTAAGCAGCTTCTTGCCTGTTTTGTGTTTTGATATGATAAAGGACTGATGATGGTGTTTGGGGATGATAAAGCACTTTGAAATAGGTACATGAGTAGTTAAATACGTACTAAGCTTGCTTGATGTACTTCAAAATAATCACAGTACAATTTTTATTATTATCAAAACTGATTATTTGTAAAAAAAATGATAGGCACTTTACTTTAGCAATATGAAGGCTTGTAAGTTTATCTTTAATAACGAGGAGCTTAGAAATTGGAACTCGTTACTCAAAACAACTTTTTCAAAAAGCATTTAGCTAATATTGATGTAAATGCAAATCTCATATGTGTGTTACTGATAAGAAAAGCAAATCTCATATGTGTGTTTCTGATAAGAAAAAGCAAAATCAAATCTCATGTGTCTGTTGTGATTATACATATACTTTTCCTTGTAAAAAATGACAAAAATGTTGTGGTTTTAGTTGTTTTGCCTGGTTGTTTGTTTAGTTGTAGCTAGGCTACTGTAAAACTAATAATTAGTTGGATAAATATTAATAGGTATTGAATTGGTTTTGGAACAAGGGATTGAATTGGTTTTTAGTGGAAAGTTTGAGCTTGTGATTTGTATAAAAACAAATGGTTTTTCTTTTTTTTTAGAAAGTTTGAGCTTGTGATTTGTATAAAAACAAATGGTATAAAATTGATTTTTGTTGGAATGAATAGTACTCAAAGATTGCATAAGTTTTTTTGGATTGTTTCACTCAGTTTGATTGTTAAGAAAAGATGTTGCTGTGTTACAAGTATTTGTGCTTATGTTTATGTGAAAGACAACAAGGATTTTATACAAGCATTGCTTGCTATCAGAAATATTAGTCTCAAGGCTATATTGGTAATTTTAATAGCTTCCATGTCCTTTCCTTTTTATTTAGAAATACAAACTCAAGAACCACATTGAAATAACCCTTTTCTTCACAATGTCATCCCGTCCCATCTCATCCCCTTCCATTCTTTAAAATTTAGACTCCAAAACAGAAATGTTTTTGGTTTTCCGTCTTTTGACTTCTTATTTGTTTGATGATCAAAGATATGGTGGTAAACTCTAACTCTGCTTGTAATTATGTAAACTACTAGACTAGTGCATAATGCAACGAGTTTATGATTGTGCTTTTCTTGTTACCAAGCTAGCTACTTTGTGATTTTGAATATGGTAATTTTTATTTTCGATTCGTATTGTAATTGCTATTTAGTCCACACAGTAAGTAGTTCATAATGGAATTGATCAAGTCATGTAAATTCATTACCAGGAACAAGTGTATTTAACTCCTTAGTATTGATGGATCTAACTGAATTAACGACCATGAATATATGCGAGGAATAGTTTTGAATACCACGTACGGCCCTAACCAGTGAACTCTTGCTATTGATAACTTGACCACAATTCGGTTAACCCTAACATTGTTAGCAATTAGGTAAACTCTAAAGTTAGCTGTTAATTTCCATTATGTGCATGCATAATATGATCATTTTGTAATTGTGTATTTGTTATCAGGTTAGCAACTTTTTAGTTTTGCATAAGCTATTTTCTATTGTAATATGCTACTGATGACACAGAATAAGGCAAACAATAGCTATTAGATAAATATGCATTTGTTTAAGGTTGATTGTCGAGGGTACTTATTTGAATTATGTATATAATTTCAGCTCAATCGTGTTGTATAACGGCTTCAATGGCAGAGCTTATCCCTGATGATATATATGAGAACGTATTCCTAAGATTGGATGTGGGGAATATCATTAATTGCAAAAGTGTGTGTAAGTCGTGGAAATCTTTGATCTCCGAATCTCATTTCATTGAAGCTCATTTCCCTTGGTACAACATATTCCTAAGATTGGATGTGAGGAATCTCATTAGATGCAAGAGCGTGTGTAAGTTGTGGAAGTCTTTGATCTCCGATTCTCATTTCATCAAAGCTCATTTGAACCGTAGTTACAATAGTAACGAAAATGGACTTAAAAGGATTGGTGAGGCTATTTTTCTACGTCGTAATCGTTATGGATATTCTATTATTGGCTCTTCCTATGGTCTAGTATGTTTCACTGATGGTCATGAACTTCTAGTAGCTAATCCATTGACTAGAGAAGTAAAACCGGTGCCAAATCCGTCTAACCACGTCAAACCGTTTCCAAATCGAAATGAACCTTTGAAAGATGACGACTCGTGTTGGGGATTTGGTTATGATTCCCTTAGAGACGACTACAAGGTTGTATGTGGGGTCCAGAAAGGTAAGGGCGAACATACTTTAAAGTGTTTTCTCTCAAATCAAATGCTTGGAATGTTATTGGAGAAGTGAATTATACATGTACCAACCTTCAACATCCAGCTGGTATCTTATGCAATGGGGCGATTCATTGGGTTATGAATCCTAAAGCTCAAAAATCAAAGGAAGTGATTTTATCCTTTGATTTATCAAAGAGGAATTTAAAAGAAGTACCAACCCAATTCTGCGAGATATTAGAAATTTAGACTAATCGGTGTCCGTTTGCGTAGAACTTGGAGATTATGAAGAATTCTACATACTTTCTACAGTTGGCAATAAGGCATGGGTAATGAAGGAGGACCAATATTCAAAACAGACCTGGGGAATGATGATAATTGCCAAATCAAGTTATGAAAAACTGCAAGTTCAATGCGACCTTTGGAAGCGACTTTCATAGACTTTCTTATAGTGTGGGAATGGTAATTATGGGTTTATCGGTAATTCGGATGTTGAGGTTGGCCTCCTATCGTGGAGAGCCTTATATCTCCTCATCTAAAACTAAAAATGAAATAGGTGGGGGTTGTAATCGCATCGCGGAGCGTTATTAATTTTGCTCTCATGTGCAAGTCACATGATAGGTTTTAACAATCAAACTTAAATATTTGGTCAAGGAAGTGTGAATGTTAAGGATTTTGGATTTGGGGACTATCTAGGTCAGAAGAAAAAGTCAAAGAACTAAAGGAGAAAGTTAACGCAAACCACATGGACCATACATGTAATTTAAAATTTCTTTTAGATTATTTTAATTATGCATTTATTTTGAAGTAAATTACACCATTCGTCCTAGTGGTTTGAGATTATAAGGATCAAACATGTAAAAGAAAATATCAACGTAACATAGTTTGATCATAAAGATCAAACATGCAAAAGAAAAGATCAAGGACCGTGACAGAGATTTTGTACAAACTACAAGGACGAACGATGTAATTTACTCTATATCTTATTTGTTGATGCATAATTTGGTCGGGCCGGTCCTGATGACTCTCCTGGTGCCGTTCGTTGTCTTCTCGGGCCTTGAATAGTGTTGCCAACAAAGAAGAACTGGTTAGAAGGGGACCCGAGGCCGGAGCCCGGGATCCACCCTCCGACGGTCAAGTCCGAATAGTATAAGCATATAGTAAAGAGGTGGTAGAGAATAACCTGTTCAACTAGGATGATCCTACCCTTGTATATATAGTGTATGGATTAGGGTTACGTAGGATGTGGGCCACCCTCTTATCGGGTTCGGCCCATTGGGTCCGGCCCATTCCGGACTATACGCCAACATGTCCCCCAGTCTAGTATGATATGGTTTTTGATCATGTTATGCTAGACTTATGCTATACGTCCTCAGTAAGTAAGCCCTTAATAGTATAAGTGGGCCGGGTCGGTCCACACTATACGTCATCATGTCCCCCCAGTCTAGTAAGCGTGGCTGTAGCCGCGGTTACTATACTAAAAGGACTACTCTTACCATCGTGGAGACGTTCGCACTTTCCAACCATACGCGCCATATCTATATTCAAACTGTGTCAATCATGCCCTATCTTAGGCAGCACCCGCGTACATGTGTCTGGTGATTGTGCTCGAACGCTTGGTTTTCCGTGGCTAGACGGTAAAGACCCCGAAAAAAGAATAGGTTTTCTATAGTCGAGGTAACACTAGCATTGGCAATACCATTCTCATTTGTTTCTGATGAGAGGATGATGAGAAGGATTTATAATGATGAAGGCGGACCCCGTATAATAAAGGCCGACGGAAGACGTACTTCCGTGGCCGGTTACTGCGAATATGGCATTCGACTTACGGCCGACAGAAGACGTACTTCCGTGGCCGGGTAATGCGAATATGGCATTCGACTTACGGCCGACGAAAGACGTACTTCCGTGGCCGGGTAATGCGAATATGGCATTCGACTTACGGCCAACGGAAGACGTACTTCCGTGGCCGGGTAATGCGAATATGGCATTCGCCTTACGGCCGACGAAAGACGTACTTCCGTGGCCGGGTAATGCGAATATGGCATTCGACTTAGTACCGAACTTGCAATGCCTCTTACGTACTTTCTATATCTAGAGATACTTACGTGACATGCAAGAAGATAATTATAATGTTATCGTTATACCCCTATAGCCCCCCAATTTGAATGGTGCTATGTTCTATTAGTAGTATTAAACTTGCAGACAAAGTATCCAAAAAACATGTGTAATTTTAGCACCTACCCCAACAGGCCGGGGCACACGTAACACTGAGCTTACTAGAAAGGTGGTTGGTTCATATACCCTAATGTGCTATGCACGAAACTTGTAGCCTACTAGAAAATAGCACTCGACTATGTGCAATATGAAATGAAACACAAGGGGTTTGTTTATTTATTATGTCTCAATTTCGGGATTTTAACTCCGTATATTAGGAAGGTAGCGGATATGAATTAAATGTAATATGATTTAACTAATAATAGGCATAAGAACGTGTACAACAAATGTTTTTACGTTTATGTAAGTAAGACTTGCACGCCCCCAGCAAGCTCTAGTTACATATAGAACTACGTAAGCCATAAAAACGACCAAGGCACGGCCATGTGTCATAATGATGACATGTAAGTAAGCCTTGCACGCCCCCTTCACGCCTCCGCAAGCGCTAGTTACATATAGGATTACGTAAGCCATAAAAACGACCGAGGTACAGTCATGTGTCATAATGATGACAGCTAAAAAACTTTCCACGGATGTATGTATAAAGAATGAAAAGTACTCGATTTAGTTTATTCGCGGATCTTCATGAGTTGACCGGTAATCAAAATAGTTAGCCGCGGGTTGCCCCCGGCCGGGAGTACAAATGTTGACTCCAAATATATAATGTAGAATCTTAAATGCCCATTAAGAGCTCAATGGGCGCGTGGAGGGGTTGTAGCCCCGCGTCTCCATTCTTGGGTAAGCAATGGAAGTCGTTATGACAAAAGAGCGGATGTCCGCTGCGTTGGTAAGCGGAACATGCCGTGTGGATAAAGGTTCCGCGGCTCATGATGTTCGTCATTGTGAAGTAAACTTCCAAATGTAAGGTACAAAGACTTTGGAAGCGTCCAAGTTCGTTGACCGGTGATTTACCTCCGGAAGGCTCGAGGCCGCAATGGTGATGCGGTTGGTGACCGCGGATACCAAAAAATAAAATACGTCCGGACGTGCGGAGCGTCACGAAAGGACGGAGCTTGCGACCGCGGATGTCAAAGAGGAAAACAAGTCCGGGCGTGCGGACAAATAATCGTAAATCATCACCCCCAAATAACTCGCATAATCTTTGCAAATAAGGAATAAATATGCAAAATAATATTTGCTAAACCATTTAATATGGCATGCCGTTGTATGCGACGTTTTTACCAAGTCATGGCTTAATCAAAAAATTATATTGTTTCCTGTTGAAACAATTTTTTTTGTTTTTGTTTTTTTTTGTTTTTGAAAATGTATATCAGATATGGTAAACACCGACTAAGGAAGCAGGGCCGCGACATAATTTTTGGAGCGGACCATAAATATAAAGAAGCCGGGCCGCGACATAATGTTTGGTACGGACCGGAAATATAAGGAAGCTGGGCCGCGACATAATATTTGGAGCGGACCATAAATATAAAGAAGCCGGGCCGCGACATAATTTTAAAGAGGTTGGGCCGCAACACATTATTAAGAGGCCGGACCGACCCATGACGGAAGTCGGGCTCACGGACAAAAATATAAGAGTTCCTTTAAAATAATGTTTGCATAATACTCGTAATATTTACAAGTAAGAGATAATTGCAAATGAGAAAAAAGATATGGGTGAAATCTTTTTATCAAATTAAAAAATATTGGTAATATCTTGTTACCAATTTAAAAAGATATGGATAAAATCTTTTTATCAAATTAAAAAATATTGGTAATATCTTGTTACCAATTTAAAAAGAATACAGATAACATCTTATCAAGTTTAAAAAATATTGGTTTTATCTTGTTACCAATTTTAAAAAGATATGGTAATATTTTGTTACCAATTTAAAAAATATTGGTAATATCTTGTTACCAATTTAAAAAGATATGGTAATATCTTGTTACCAATTTAAAAAATATTGGTAATATCTTGTTACCAATTTAAAAAGATATGGTAATATCTTGTTACCAATTTAAAAAAATATGATAATATCTTGTTACCAATTTAAAAAGGAAAAATAATAGGGGTCGGTGCCAATGGCGACTTTGTACCGAAAAGCAGACGTACAAAACAAGTGTCACGTTAAAGTTACGAGTGAAAAACAAATTAAAGTTACGAAAACTTCAAAGAATAGAAGATTGTCTATTAACTGCAAACATGTGCTTTTAAAGTGATATTAAAATCACATGATGTTTATTGATTTGGTAAATCAAGTTTTACGCATGGCAGGATGCAATGAGTGAAAAACAAAAATACGAAGGTTTTAGAGTTACCGACTTTAGAAACCGATTTTTGCTTTTCGGTAATATGAGAACACGAAACATAGTTTATTCGGAGTCCCACGGATGGCGCCAACTTGTTGATGCATAATTTGGTCGGGCCGGTCCTGACGACTCTCCTGGTGTCGTTCGTCGTCTTCCCGGGCCTTGAATAGTGCTGCCAACAAAGAAGAACCGGTTAGAAGGGGACCCGAGGCCGGAGCCCCGGGATCCACCCTCCGACGGTCAAGTCAGAATAGTATAAGCATATAGTAAAGAGGTGGTAGAGAATAACCTGTCAAGGTAGGATGATCCTACCCTTATATATATAGTGTATGAATTAAGGTTACGTAAGATGTGGGTCACCCTTTTATCGAGTTCGGCCCATTAGGTCTGACCCATTCCGGACTATGCGCCAACATTACCCTTCAACGAGATTACATTTGCAATAATGAATATGATTAAATAGAGTTCTATATCATTGTTTCGTGTTATGATAAACGGAAATAACATTACATTTGCAAGGATTTGGACAAATATGTATAAGATATACTTGTAATATGTACACATGTCCAGTCCATTTTTTCTAGAAAACAATAAGTTAATAAAAACTTTTTTCGTTTTTATAGGAAAGATGGTTCGTCTTTGTGTTTTAGCAAGTGGTAAAAATGATGAAGATCCTTTCAAGTTGAAAGTAACTTGATAGCTCATATTGACCAATCACAATTAAAATAAATATTAGTGGTCCTGGATTGGTTAACATTACCTATTAAATTATCTTACACTTGAGAAAATCTTAATCCTGATAAAAATACTAAAATGAGATACAAAATACAACATATACTGTACATATAAAGAGAAAAAAATATATGATTAAAACTTAAAGGCTTAAAAAATAAGTAATATTATTAAACTAAAATATTTATATTTATAAAAATTAACACAATCTATTAAATATTTAATTATTTAATTAACGTTAGGAAAATTTCATATTTCCTCAACTTAAACATCATAATTTCGTATTTTTCTAACACATGTTTTACATGTATTAAATTTGTGCAGTAAAAACTTATGTCTTGAATAAATATAAAATTTTGATATTCAAGTTGGGTAAACTTTTTGAAAAAAAGGGTAAGACGGTCCTTTGAAGTTTGAAGTACTCATATAAATCCAAAAGGGCAAGTACAAGGCTCGTTGACCACTCTGACTATTTGTTTAATACGTTTTTCTTAATATATCATCATGTCATCTTCATGATTATTATTTGTCAAATTTAATACGTTTTTCTTAATATATCATCATGTCATTTTCATGATTATTATTTGTCAAAAAAAAATTGTCAAATGACTTTAGAATACTCGTTTTGACGTATTAACCAAACTGAGATTTTTTTCTCAATAAAAAACGCATGTAACAAACATTAATTTAATCATCTAAATCATCACCTTAAATATGTTGGAAAGTAATGATTTCTTTGATTCATTCTTTGCAATATATAGAGTATTTATAGATACAAAGATACATGCTTGAGCCCAATGACAACTAGACTTTAGCTAAGGATGTTGAAAGTAAAGATAATGATTATCCAATCATCCTACTCATGATTATCTAATCCTTCTAAAATACATGTTGACTAAGAAATCATCCAAAAATATATCAACTAATATTCCAATAAAATATATCGATTAATACGCCCCCGCAGTTAGAGCGGGAGGAGGCCGTACGCTCAAATTGGATCGAAATTCTTCAAACAATGCGGAAGGCAGTCCTTTGGTGAAAATATCGGCATATTGAAAACGAGAGGGCACATGTTGATCTCTAAATTACAGCGGTGACCTTATCTCGGACGAATTGGAATGGTCCGGGATCGCAAGTGTTTCTGTCAGTTGATGGTGGAACAGGGTTGGCAGACATATAAACAGCACTAACGTTATCACAGTAGACAAGAGTTGCAGTCGATAAAGGAGAGTGTAACTCACGAAGAAGATTACGAAGCCATGCAGTCTCTGCCACAACGTTAGCAACACCCCGGTATTCAGCTTCGGCACTGGAGCGTGAAAGAGTGTGTTGTCGTTTAGCGGACCAAGATAATAAGTTATCACCCAAAAAGACACAATAACCTGAGGTAGACCTGCGTGTAGATGGACAACCCGCCCAATCAGCATCAGTATAACCAACCAGAGAGGTAGTGGAGGATGCATATAAGTGAAGGCCTAAATCCAAAGTACCCTGAACATATCGCAAGATACGCTTGAGAGCAGCTAAATGTGGCTCTCGCGGATCGTGCATATAAAGGCAAATCTGCTGAACTGCATAAGACAAATCTGGACGTGTAAACGTGAGATACTGAAGTCCCCCTGCAAGACTTCGGTACAAAGTAGGATCCTGAACCGGAACCCCGTCCGGACCCAGTTTGGACTCCGTATCAACTGGTGTCCGAGAGGGGTTACAATTAACCATGTGAGCACGCTCAAGGAGCTGAAGAGCGTACTTTCGCTGAGATAAAAATAAACCTGTAGAGTGACGAACAACAGAGATACCAAGAAAATAATTAAGTGCCCCGAGGTCAGTCATGTCAAACTCACGATGTAAAGAATCAATAAGATGCTGAAGAAGTGTTGTAGAAGAAGCCGTAAGAATAATATCATCCACATATAAAAGAAGATAAGCAACCTGAGATCCCTGTCTATAAATAAATAGAGAAGAATCGCAACGACTGTGATAAAATCCGGCCCGTGTGGCATAACCTGCAAAACGCTAAAACCAAGCACGAGGTGCTTGTTTCAGTCCATATAAAGATCTCTGCAATCAATAAACATGGTTAGGGAACCTAGCATCAACAAAACCGGGTAGCTGATGCATGTAGACAGTCTCGGATAAATCACCGTTACGAAAAGCATTCTTTACATCAAGTTGGTGAATCGGCCACTTACAAGACACAACAATGCTAAGAACCATGCAAATAGTTGTTGGTTTGACAACGAAGCTAAATGTCTCTGTAGGATCCCGATTAACACTTCACTTCATATATCATACACGAATCGAATCAAGAAAGAAGATGAGAGATTTCTAGAGAGAGAAACTAGTGAGAGAATAGAGAGAGAATAGAAAGAAAATGTAAAAGTTATATTATGAAATCTCTAACCTTTTCACAAGAGGAAAAGGTTTATATACCCCGTCACATTAAAGGTACGCGCGAGATATTTAACTAGGATCCGGGCTCGGGTTTTGCTTGGGATTAAACCCGAAACATATACAATATTAGATTAACTATCGAGCCCGATTCCTGATACTTTCCTATTACAACGTTAACTAATTGATTGACCGAGACTTAAATACATAATGAACGAACTTCATGTTCGACTCAATATTTGAGGCTAACAATCTCCCCGAAGTGGAGTTCATGATGACATTCTTCATGAGATATTGAGAATACTTTTGTAGTTAAGCTCTTGAGTCTTGGTCTTTCTCTTTGTTCTTTGTTGTAGGCTTGTTCCTTCATGCTTTGCGATCTTGACTTTGAGCCTTTGTCATTGTTTTTATCGTCTTTGCCATCTTGTGTCTTTGACCAACATTCTCATACTATGCCTCATCTTGAAAGCTTCAAATCAGAGTTAGCGAAAGTCTTTGTCTTTAAATCTTGAGCTTTCATGATTGTTTGTCTTTGTAGAATGAGCATGAATATGTGGTAATGAATCGACTTTGGTTGATTGGGATACTGTCACCACCGTTTTAACCTGCAGGTTTACGTTAGTGATAATCGAGAAAATTGATTTTGAAAATCAATCGACGTATTACTTGTAAAAGCGTTTTTGTAACACATCGGGAGTTTTAATCTTTTATCAAAATTCATCAACCGTCAATTCATTTACTGGACCAAATCGATATGCAAGTCGTCACAGTTTGATGTCACTTTCAAGAGCTTGTTTGATTGCTGCTCAAGCAGGATTTCCATCTTCATTGTGAAAAACTTATAGTATCACTCGGATGTTTGGCAAATATCACAAGGATATGGTAGGACTCTTTTTTACAGCTTTTAGACTGATGATGTTCAACAAGTGTTTGAATCGATGTGTACTAAACGAGATGTTTATTGATCTCTTGGCTCTAGATTCGATTTGCGCACTTTGGTTTTAGTACTCGGAGGCTGGAGCAGATTGCTACCTATTCAATATCAACGATCTCGGAATGAGATGTCAATAGATAACGTGTGTATCTCCGTGACAAATGAGACAAGTTTCTGTTGAGAGAAACTCGAATGGTTGGGAAGGGTTGTGCATTGCATCACTGGGTCCATGATGTCGTCTTCAATGTCAGCAATCAACATGTGATTCTGACAGCATATGTATTGACCCGGTTTCTGCCTTAAGTTGTGTGGAGGGCTTCTTTCTTTAGACCCTTTATCCATACATTTCTTTTTCATTCTTCAACGCCTTCAATGCTTACCAAGACGTCATTACTAACACCTTGTTGTGATTGTTCCAGTGTTAGCTCAAACTTAGTCGGCATTATTCCCATATACATTCATCTCCAATCATACCTAAGGACTGCTATTTCTAACTTTGGATTATCCTTGGGTAGATCCTCCGGTTCTGGTTGGATCATAGGATTGATTCCTAACCTAACCACCTTATGACTTCAGAATCGTCGTGAAATTAAGATGTTGTTGGGTATAAGATCAAACCATAAATCATTTCTTTATGTTCAGCACTTTGAGTCGAATATATCTTATAGTAATTACATTTTCTCCCCTTATTTTAAATAATAAACACTTAGTTTTTGAAATACCTTGTGATTAAAATATGTCTTGAAAATTCTGTGGGAGAAAATATTATCAGCATGAATGGTTTGGAACATTTTGATAATGTTTTGAATACATAAGAATTGTCGTTGTTGATGTATCCAAGAACATTAAAACTTTGTTTTTCGAAAACCCCCCCTCAAAAATAGGACCTCGCAATTGAGAAATTGTTGTCTTTTGAATACATTATGGAGGGTTGGAGGTCTGAACAAACAATTTTGAAAGAGTATGAATTGTCATCAGAGAAATTCTTGAAAAATTGTGATCAGCTTTTTGAAAACAAATGTTAGGGACTTCTCTTACTAACGCTAAGGGTAAAGCGCACTGATACTATTCACTATCCCTTTTTTGAGCTAAAAACATTGAATGTCTTGTATGAACAAACTCAAGACGAGAACGTTAAATTTCCCGTTGTGAGGATAAGTTATAAACCTCATTTATTTGAAGTCCACGGGTATGTACTGAATTTTTGGCATAAGCCATCTAGAAAAATTAGAAAATGGACATGTTGTTATAAACTATTTGCACTCTCGCTCGATCTTTTACTACCGTGTCAATGTTAATCTGACATTTCTAAGCCGTAAATGTTATGTTTCCAGGCTGACATGTCGAGAAGATACTTTTTGGAAATTTTTATTTTCAGATTTTGTATTTATATATATATTGTATATATACTATATATATATATATATATATTATATATATTTATATTATTATATATTATTATATAATATATATACCTGTTGTCCTCAGCATTGCTATGTGAAGGTGGAATAGTAATTCCAACTCTTGTCGTGATGTAGCTGTCTTGTTTGCTTAAGGAACAACTTTTGGAACCAGCTTTGAACTTGACTGTTCATTGCTGTGGACTTGAATTCCGAGTTCTGAACGGTTATGATCAGAAGTCATTTGATGAAGAACGAGGCTTGAACTGCGTTGTTCAAACGTCATTTGAACATTGAGGAACGGGGCCTGAAGTGTTATTTTCAGCAGACACCATTTTGTCCATGAGGAGCGAGGTCTGAACTGTTGTTATCAGCCATCATTGACATGAAGACCGAGGCTTGAACTGCTGTGTTCAAACGTCATTTGATGGAAGATTTCATTTTTGTGAAACCATATCTGGCACTGGTTTTTAGATATCTGATGAGTCAATTATATATATAATAATATATATATATATCCTTATATGTTATATTTATATATATATATATAGATATATAGAAATATATATATAGATATATATTATTTATAAGCAAACACTCAACCAATTGCCTTTGACCAAGGCAAGAAGTCAAAACTCACTAAATAAAATATATATGTAACCGGAAGTATGAGTTCCCAGGTCGTTAAGTCCCAACGAGGCTTGAATGGAAAATCGAATGACGAATTGATAAACGTTGTTTGAATATTACAAGATTATGATTGGTTTCTATATCTACAAGTTAAATATGTAAAACGATTTAAATAAACTTAAAATGAAAGCTAAATAATTAAAACCTAAAAAGGGCACGAAAAACGTGGGCTTAAAAACTTAAATTTTGCAATTCAACCCTAAACAATTTAAAGCTAATAATAATTTCTAAATGACAAATAACGTAGTTTAAAAAAACTAGACTAATAAACGGAGGTCGTTTGACCAAAACGTGTCAAGACAAGACGGGAATAAATTCCGTTCTTTTAAACAAATGAAATTTCTTAAAAAAATGACTTTACAAAGAAATACAAATATTGTTCTAGAACTATATGACAAAAGAAAATTTTAAAAAAAAGTTTATATTTTTCTGATAATTATTATATTTTTTATGAATTTTTTAAACTTTTAATGAAAATAAATTATAAAAAATACTAAATGATTATGAAAAATTCTAAAAAATTTACACAAAATAGCTTAAGAGATGAAGATCCTAAGAAAAATAAGCTGGCTTGACCAGCTTATTAAATAAGCTGGAAAATAAGCTGGAACAACTTATATGGGCAATGGGCTAAAAAGCCCTTAAATACCAAAGCACCCAAAGGTCTAACAGAAAAGACCCAAGGGCGCAGCGGTAGTGTGTGTTATGTTAAAAGGTTGAGAGTGATAGAGGTCGGGGGTTCGAGCCCTAGCTCACCCCTGACTTCCCACTTTCCCTTTTTTCAAATTTTTTTTTACAAACTTACAAAGGACTTATAAATAAGCAATTTTTATAACTACAAGTTTTTACAAAAGCTTATAAATAAGCTGGAAAAAGCACTTAAAATTGACAGAATGGCTTAAGTAAGCTTAAGGTTTTTTTTTTCTTTTTTTGGATTTTAAAAGCTACAAAGGATGCAAGTAAGCTAAAATGAAACTAAACTAAGCAAATAGGCAAATTCATAATGAATTAAGCAAAAAGAAAGAAAAATAAGCTTGAAAGAGCTTATTAAGCTACTGACATGAATTTAGCTAAAAACAGACAAAGGGGTACTTTGAGGCTTAAAATTAAGCCCTCAGACAAACTAATAAGAACCTATAAATTAGAACAAGGAAAAGAGGACATAAAAAACAATAAGAAAAAGCATTCTATAACTAATTTGAACAAGGAACAAGCAATGAAAAGGCTTATTAAAAAGCTAACACAGGCAGATTCCCAAGGGGGCCAAAAGACTTTTCCCTTTTGGCTTTTTACACAAATTAAGCTAAGAAACTTGTGAAGTAAGCACACACATACAATTAAGCACACATGATAAGCCTCTGAGAACAAAGAGAATCAATTAATAAGCAGCAAATAAGCCAGAATATGGCTTATTAATGGGCTCAGCACCAGGGGAGCTTAAATAGCCAAACAGCCCAAATGGCTTTTTCAAGCTTAATTTTAAGCTGGTAAACAAACAAATGAGCCCAAATGGCTTCTTTCTAGCTAAAGCTCAAACAATAAGCTACTCAAACCATCCTTTGAAAAGTATTTTGAAATTTGTTTAGACTATTTTAAAGTTGTTTAAAAACTGCTAAAATTCATTTTTTTACTTTTTTATCCAGACTTGAAATGAAAAATATCCAACTTGCAGCCCTCAAATAAGCACTCAACTTATGGTGAAAATGGAAAATAAGCAAAAACAACTAAACTTGACCCTACAAACTACTTATAAACCAAAACTTAGATTCTAACTTAAACCTTAGCCTATCTAAAAATGAGTTTGAAAAGAGGATATGTTCATTTTTGAAACTGATTAAATTTTGACAGACTTGGCTAATTTTGAATGAAAATTGCACACTACTCTGCCACTTACTCAATGCATAAACATCTTTGAATTGAACATGTAAATGAAACCTAATATCTACTTTAAGCTAATGATAAAAAATAAGCTGTTCTAAATAAGCAATTTGCCACAGATTTAAATCTTAGCTAGATTAAGCTTGGTTTTTGAGATTTAAAGCATAAAAATGATTAAACACACCTAATTAACCCTTGTTTTAACTAATCAAATCTGTCTCAAGTACCCCAACCCATTTACTTCACCCATTTGACCCATTTTGGGCTTAACCCAAACACCCCTTTCAGGTTTTGAAAATGGATTTTTAAGATGATTAAGCTGGTTTTAATGAACAAGCCCTTAATACCAGATGTTAATTACCTTCATGGGAATCTAATGAGCTTATTTAAACATTAAAATAAGCAGATTAAGCAATTAAATCAGAACTTGCAGACATGAACTCAAAAAGACAGAATGAAAGAAATTAAATAGAACAAGTAATGCAGGAAACTTATAAAGGATAGAAACAATGTAGATAAGCAGCTAACAAGGACAATAAGCAGGAATAAGCTAGAATAAGCAAATGCAAACAGTAACTAAGCTAATAAGCAATGCTACAGTAATATAAAAAAACAATGTAGAAAATTAAAAATGGAGACTTACAATAGTCCATAGTAAAGGAAACCTAAAAACTAGTCCTAACCACCCCTAGTCCAATTGTTTCTGAAACATTTCATACCCATGAGTCCATCCATTTTTGACCAATCGCCCAATGATGTAAGCTGTGGTATATTTTTTTTGGTGATATATTTTAACAAACAACAAGTAAACATGTAATTTGCAACTTGACTTTTAGCTTGAAAAGAGAACTTTCATTATAAATTTAACTAAAATTTACAACATTTACCTTGAAAATTTCAATAGCTTAAAAATTAAAACTTAAAGAGAAGGAATTTGAAACTGAAATACTTCATTAATTTCTAAAAAACAGATACAATGCTAAAACACAAATTTAAAAGATTACAAAATTAAAAACCCTGATTGCCATTGAAGGCTTACAAGCTATCTATTTATACTAGAAACTAGCTCTTGAATTTCTTTCTCTTGTGCTTCTTCTGTGAGAGGCTTCACAGTCTCTATTTCAGCCATTGAATTTGGTTTGTGTTTCTTTTTAAGCAATATGAGCCCTTGATTTTGCTTTGATCATTGTGGGATTGCCAACTTGGCAATGGGGGTGATAGTGGAGTGGGAGTTAAGGCTTTGTCTGGGTAAAGGGTGGAGATTGAGTGTTTTGGGAAAGAGGGGAGGGTATCCCGTGAATAAAAATAGGGGGTTGAGCTATGGCGGGAAAGTGGGTTAGGGTTAGGGTTTATCAAAGTTTGATTTTAGGGAAGAGGGAAATGTTTGGTGATACGGCAGGTTTGGCCCCTCACTCTTATAAGAGTATTTGCAAAATCAGTCCTTGTGGTGTTGAGAGTTTGGAAGGTTGGCAAAAGTGGTCCCTCAACCTTACAAGTGTAATTGCAAAATCAGTCCTTTTTGTAATACAAGTATGAGGGGTTGGCAGGAATGCCCCCTCTACTTGTATTTTAACTAAATTGCAAATTCAGCCCTTGTCTTTGTTTCCTTTGTATTATAACTTTGGGAATTGGCAATTACAGCCCCACAAGTTATATTTTTCTTTGCTTTGACTTTCTTTTGACTTTGACTTTGACTTTGACTTTTCTAATGACTTTTTGACATGATTGACTTTTGGCTTCGATTTGGCTTTGTCTTCACACACTTTTCCATTCCGTGGTCAGTTTTGTTGTTTTGGCTTTGTTTTTCGTCCTTTTGTGTGATATCCGTTTCCTGCACAATACAATTGCAAAACAAACATATATTTGGCAGTTTTTGGTCATTTAAGCTCGTTTTTTATGGACAAAAGTATGTGTATTTAAACACATACCAAAATCCCCCATACTAAGATATTGCCGTGTCCTCACGCAATGTTATGAAGTAAACATTTATGAAAACTAAGAGTCTCGATCCCCTGCTAATACTCGAAAAAGTAGCTAATTTGTTCGTTAAGGGGAACTGGTATGTGTTATACACATACCTTTTACCTTTAAACGAATGCTAAAATAACCAACAACGGACTTAAAATGTCCAAATATATGCTTGTTTTGCTAATTGTGTAGTTCTCGTGAGGAAACGGCTATCTAAGGAAATGGACGAAAACGAAGCCAAAACGGACCCAAAACCGGACACGGTGAATGGAAAAAGCAAGTAAAGCAAAGCAAATCAAGCCGGAAAAGTCAAAGTTCAAACAAAAAAGTCAATACGACGAAAGAAAAAATCAACAAAAGAAGACTTTAAGAAGAAAAATACAAATATAACTTTGAGGGACCAAAATTGCCAAATCCCCAAAGTTATATCAATGGGATTGATTTTTAAAGGGTTGATAAAACTTTGGGGGGCTGTTTTTGCCAAACCCCAAAGTTTCATTACTTAAGCCGGATTTTATAAAAGAAAGAAAGAAAGAGAGGGGCTGAATGTGTCAAAGCCTCAAAGTTGTGTCTGTTAATAACAGACATAACCACATTTCCCGCCAAAACATAGTACACAACTCACGGGTCTTTTTACCATCTTTTACCCCGCGTTTCTTCTCCACTCCCATGGATAAGCACATTCCCCCTCCTCCACTATCTTTCCCACCAAAATTCAGCCCTTGCCATGTTGGCAATCTCCCAATTTCCCATGAAAAGTAGCCGAATCAATGGCTAAGATGGTTTTGAAGAAGCACAATGGTTATCAATGGCTGGGATTAACTCCTTGAAGTCTCTCACAGAAGAAACACAAGAAGAAAGAGCTGAAGACATAGCTTATAGTATAAATAGAACCTTAGTGTTAGCCGAAAAGAGATAGCTTATTTAGTTAATTAATTTTTAATTCAGTTAAATTTATGTTTGTTTCAGCTTATTTACAGCTTATTTAAAGTTCTTTGTACTATTTTCATCAATTAATGAAGTATTGAAGTTTTTGAGAATTTATACCCGTTTCAAGTTTTTACTGTTAAAGTGCTTAATTTACCTTCTTATGTATCAAAAAGCTCTTAAAACAGCTTATTGATAAGCTATGTTCACTTAACAAGTTAATAAGCTAAGAAAAATTTGGACTTACACTTGAAAAATTCACTCAAATTACCACAGCTTATTGAATTGGATGATAAGCCAAATTTGGATGGGCTTATGGACTACACCAGCTTATTTCTAATAAGCTGGAGCTTGTAGATTGAGCTTTCAATAGCTTATTTGCCCTTGTTTAGAGCAAAGGGCTTGGTAAGTTCTCAAGTTCCATTTTTAGCTCAATTTTTAGCATTTGCTTATTTATAGCTTATTAGTGTTTATTTTTCCTTTGGTTATGCTTTTTATGTTATATTGAAGTTTAGTACATATAAAATATAGGTGTTATAAGTGTAAATTTCATTGTGCAAGTTTTTACCAATTTTCAGTCAAAAATAGGTTGTTAACTGCCATTTGAATGTTAGCTTATTCAGTGCTTATTTGTTTGTTGATTTTGCTATTAATGTCTTTTTAATGTTATTTACTTACTGTTTCATATCCTTGGCTTAAGTCACCTTTTGTTAGCTTAAAAGTCCCTTGACTAATTAAAAGGGGCGTGTTGGGGGTTAGAGAAATAAGGGTCAAAACAAGCAGTGGTATGGGTTGTAGTCTTTGGTTGATTTTCAGCTTGAGTATTAAGCTTTTTGAGGCTGTTTTTAAGTTTTTAAATTTGAAAAAGTTTTTTTAAGGTTTTCTAAGTCCTTTTTCAAACTATGGTTTTAAAGGAAGATACAATGTGCTTATTTAGATAAGCTCTTGGGCTCTTGAGTTTTAAGAATTCAAATAGTGCTGCTTTTTGTGTTTAAAACAAGTGGAACAAGTCATTTGGTCACTTGACCTTTTTGAGTCAAAACCATCAAGTTGTAAGTTTCAGTTTTTAAAAGCTAAAAAGCCTTTTCAAAAGTAAAAATCTCAGCAGGTTAAATGGTTTTTGGATTCTAAAATTGGTGCACAAGTCCATTCCTAGTGTACTTAACGATGTTTTTATATTATCTTTTTTATTTGAGCTTATTTGACAGCTTAAAATAAGCTGTCAATTAAGCCCTTGTCTTTAGCTTAAGTTTTACCCTGGTGCTAAGGGGCTGACTTTTAAGCCCTCTCTTCTAGCTTTTTAGTGTACTCAAGCCCAAGCTTTTGGCTTATTTTGAGAGCCCATAAGCTCTTTGATAAGCTCTCTTTATTTCAGTCCTTAAAAAGTCCCTTTGTTAGCTTATTTTTAAGCTCAAAGAACCCCTTTGACTGTTTTTGTTTAAGTTTTAGTGTAGGGATTGCTTATTTACTTTCTAGCTTATTAAGAGCTTTTAATTGTTGAATTCAGCCTCTTAGTTGCTTATTAGGTATGTTAAAGGCCTTAGCAAGCTTAATCCCCTTTTACCTTTGCTTATTGAGTTTTTAAGCCCATATCTATGCCCAACAGTACTAACTTCCAAGGTTTAGTCGCATGTGTGTGCATAGCTACATCCAGCTTATTTAGCTTATTCCATGTGCTTATCTGTTTTCCTAGTAGCTTATTAAGATGGAGTGTTAAGTTGTGTGTGCTTCTTTTCCAAATTCTTTGCTTATTTAGTTCAAAAGGTTCACCAAGACCTTGCCCTTTTGCCTTAAGTCAGTTTAAGCCTTCTGTCAAGTTAAGCTCCTTTTTAGCTTATTTAGTTTGTAGAATTTAGCTCATAATGTTTGTCTAGGTTAGGTTAAGTTTTTTTTTAGCTTATTAGTTTAGCTACAGCTTATTAGCCCAAGTAACCAAAAGACTTGGTCACTTTTGCCCTTAAGCTTATTTTAAGCAAACTGTCGTTTTTAAAGCTTATTAACAGCTTATTTATAGCTTTTCAAAAAAAGTTGTAGTTGAGAAAGTTGTTAAGCCCCACGAGCTTAACAACTTTCATTCACAAAGTTTTTCAAAAAAAAAAGGGGAAAGACAAGGGGTGACCCGGGTGAGCAAGACTCGAACCCGGGTCTCAACCCTCGATACATCCCCCTTTTATAACACTACATACCGCTGCGCCCTTGGGACTTTTCTGTCATAGTCCCAAGTTTTTGTCTTTGTAGTGTATAAGCTGCTAACAGCTTATTTCGGGCTTATTTATAAGCCAACTTTTGATTTCTTATTTTTCGTAGGTTAGTTATAGTATAAAGTAATTTTAGTAAAAAAAAATTAAAAGTCGTTTAGTAT
>BQNB010051613.1:0-40900 GCA_026074375.1 Tanacetum coccineum | reverse complement strand
CCAATGCTTACAAGTTTGACATTAGAAGATGTTCTTGTATGTGACGAAGACATAAACGTGATAATTAACTGCTTCCCTGATCTTCAAGCTCTTAACTTGATAGGTTGCGAAGGACATACATACCCTGCAATCGATCTTCCCAACCTAAAAATGTTTGGCTTGACCACGTACTATGCTCCGTCATCTGTAAATGCTATGTCATCTATAACTCTAATCGCACCCAACCTCATTACGCTCAAACTTGATTTGTCATGTTTCACCACACTTCATGTTAAAGCTCCTATTCTGTCTCAGTTACATTTGAGTGTGGATTCACCGTATGGAGATGTTCAACAATTATATGTCGGATATTCCCAATATTTCTTCCATAAGGCGTTTTGTGTTTTTCCGAATGTGAGTTCTCTATGTTTTAAATCTAACGCTTGGTCGGCATTAGAGGCATACTTGCGCAAGCCATTTAATTGGGAGACTTGTGATGGGATGAAAGGATTAAAAACCTTCAGTGCATATTTGTCGCTTACCGAGCAGCATTGGACTTTCTTAAGTGTTGCTTATCTGTTGGACCAAAGCACGGGCTTGTCAGAGGTCTCGTTGGTCATCCGGTGTGGTGTTAGTCCTCACGTATCCAAAAGTTTTAGAAATAGGTGCATGAGTCGCTGGCCGAGACTAAAGTGGAGATGGGGAATCTGGAGTGATGAATGGAAGATTCTTGGGTCTCCATCTAGCAAGTCTTTTACATATTTTAATTATGTTCTTTAAGAATTTCATGGAATTTACATCGGATATTGCTTATATATGGTGTTATGTTATGGCATGTTGACGCGGATACTGTTAGTTTTACACTTTTACTAGATTATTTTTTAACGGTAATTCATTATAAGAACACTAGCAAGATGATGCTACATAAACTCATAAAACGAGGATTACCATGAGACGTTACAAGCGGATTTTTGGCTACAAACCCATCTACTCATGTCGATCAGATTGAACTTCCTACCAAAATACAATCTATGAGACAAGAAGTAATGATTTTCATGGTTTACATAATTTGAGGAAATGAGGGGATCAAAACTTCACAAAATTGTTAGAATGTTATGAAGATTGACTTTTAACTTGACCCATTTCACATGTTCATTTCTTTTCATTTTTAACACTTTCGGGTTATCAGTAAACTGTCATTCGCAAAACCGAAAACGCACACCAAGAACGAAACCCGCAGATATGGTTTTCCTCTTGCCTTCTTTTGCCTTCTAAGCTCCAGTGTTGTCGGCAGCCCCTCGGCCCCTCTCCATGTGGCACCCCCATTTGCCCTGTATACAATGTCTGTTTAGCTAAAAGAACTAGTGCTTTGAAGTTTAGGGAAACAATCACGACCGACCCTCGTGTGAAAATCTCGATGGTTCAGTTAGGTGATGGTATCACCATATGCAAGCGCGTCTACTAGACTTTGATGTTGGAAGTCTTTTCATCTCTCTTTTATTATGTTTCGATGAACTTAGATTAAAATAATTAATAAGAAAAGAAATCAGCTAATGTTGGATTGTATGGTAGTTGGATAGCAATGCACGACTAGAGGTGTGTGAGCCTATTGGGGGCACACACGATAAAACACATAGAGTGCGTTTTGACTTCACGAAAGCTTCTAACGCAGAAACCACAAACACACCACTAAACACAATAGAACCCACTCTCAATCACACCCCAACCCACCCCGAACCCACCACCCGCACCGCCCCTACCCCCACTGACCACCAACCACTACCCATTCTACTAGATCTCCCTCCCGTCCCACTCTCGCTCCAAACCCCCCCACCAACAAGCCCCCCCCCCCGGCTGCCCCAACCCAAAGACAGTTAAACGCCCCCTCGACTCCCACCTCCCTCAAAAACCCGCCGACCACCTACCCCCGACGGCCCAGACAACCCCCCCCCCTCGCCCCCAACGCGCCAACCCCCCCATCACCCTCCACGCACCTCCCCCACCCCCCTACCAGCCTCATTCCCGGTAGCATAATATCCCCCCCCCCCCCCCACACCCTTAGCGAATGAACCCCCAATCCCCTACCCCACAAAACCCAACCCAATTACCTAACCCGGCAGCACCACACTCCAAACCACACACCCCATCCTAACCCACCCACCCCCACGGCCCCAACCACACACCACAAACCCACACCACCGAGACACCGCAGACATCCCAAACTCACACACACAACACAAACCTCTTACCCACACAACTCACCACCCACTAACCCACCAGAACCATCACCACACATCACACCCACCCCACAAAACAACACACACCTAAAGCCCCACCCACAAAAGGAACTACAACACTACGAAACCGAACACACAATTTAAACAAACTAAAGCTCTACCCACAACCCCTTTGAACAGTTAGAAGTCTTTTCATATCTCTCTTTTATTAGTTTCGATGAACTTAATTAAAATAAATCTAATAAAAAAAGAAATCACTACAGTCAAGGCACGAGCTTGCCAAAAGCTAAGAGCTGCCAAGCTCCCGGGACATTTTGTCATGTACGAGCATAAAGCCCAACGCTCGAGCTTGTCTTCTCGGCCATAGCTTAGTAACTCCACTTTACCTCGAGCTCGCTACGTACATATTCTCACAAGCACTCAGAATTCCGCTCATAAAAAGAATGAAAAAAAAAAATTAAACAAAAAAAAAAAAAAAAAATGAAAAACATACCCCGATTTAGTATAGGACCCAACTGACAATAAAACTCATCGACCCATGATCGGACCATAGTGGCCGAGCTCAGCGTTTTATCACGGCTCATTGATATATAAATAATACATTTGATGAGGTACGTACAACGTTAATACGTATTCAGAAGTATGTTTACATGTACCAAAGATTGTTTTATGCCTTGTAGAAAGACGTAGAAAAGACACTTGTTAATACAAAACAGGTGTCGGGTGTAGATCTGGGCTCAAATTCTGTGTTAGGTTGGGCTTCCAGATGATTTGAGTGTTGGGTTTTGTACTAGAGCAAGAGAAGTGACGATTTCCTGCACAATCAGATAAAAACCGTTAGCCTTACCGTGGGGATGGACCCCACGGTTAGACTCCGACGTGAAAGTAAGTAAACATGTAAGAGAGAAAGTATGAGAGTATAGAGTGGAGAAATCGTACTGTTTCAGTTGTCAGAGGGTCCCTTTTTATAGGCGAACGAAATATTAGGGTTTCCTAATATTTCGCATTTTCGTTAGTGGCCGGAGAGGGTCCCTTGTCAGACAAGGTACCGCAATAACCATGTGTACGGACGCGTGTGCTTTCCGCGGACGGAAGTACCCTAAAGCTAGGTCCGCGTCCGTTTGTTGGGTCCGGGCCGTAACCAATGCAGGAGTGGGTTTAGTTTCGGCCCATGACTACTCATTTGGGCCAAGGAGCCCAAGTGTCAATGTGGCCCAAGCCCGGAGGCTTGGTATACCTATTATACGTCATCAAGTACGTACACGGTTATACGTATAAGAAGTATGTTTACATGTACGTACACATATATTTTTGAGGCTTGTAGCTTCACAAACTTAAACTGGCTTTGAGTATGAAGCTTGGGCTTAAACTCGTTAATTTAAGAGGCTCTAAACAAGGCTCGATCTCGTTTAAACTTGGCTTGTTTCCAGCTTTAATCAAGTTAATCTTGATCATTTATGTCCTTATTATAAGTTTTATCTAAAGTTTGAGGGACTAAAATATGTTTTTTTTAAAACGTTAAATATTAGGCCGTGTGCTTAAATATGTTTCTAGTAGGGACGCAACAATTACCAAATATAATCGGGTGCACAATTTCTTTTGAATCGCAATACTAGAAACGTATTTCGATGGACTAGGTGCATTTAAGATGACTCTTGAAAAAATCGATGTTTTTTACAAAAATTAATAGTGTATCTAAAAAAATCATGGGATTCCCGGGAACCCACGGGAACCCCTACTTCCGTCCCTGGTTTCCGGCTTTAATCAACTTAAACTAGTTTTGAGTATGAAGCTAGGGCTTAAACTCGTTAATTTAAGGGGCTCTAAACAAGGATCGATCTCGTTTAAAATATGTTTGTTTCCCGCTTTAATCAAGTTAATCTTGATCATTTATGTCCTTATCATAAGTTTTATCAAAAGTTTGAGGGAGTAAAATGTGTTTTCTTAACGTTAAAGTGTATGAAGCGTGCTTAAATATGTTTTAAGAGTTATATAATTTTCAAATTTTCTTTAGAGTAAATTACACGTTTCGTTCCTATGATTTACCCAAAATTACTTGTTTCGTCCATATTCAATTTTAAGTACATAGATAATCCTTAATTTTCAAACTAATTGCATCGATGGTCCCTATTTTTCAAAAAAGAGACCACATGTGTAATAAATTTGTTTGAAATTTGTTACACGGATAGTCTCCATTTTCCATAATAGGGACTATCAATGAAACAAATAAGAATTACCTATGTACTTAAAATTAAATAGGGATGAAACATGCAATATGAGTAAACCACAAGGACGAAACGTGTAATTTATTATTTTCTTTACTTTTTAATGAGTAAATTATATAAATGGTCTTGTGGTTTGGCGAAAATTGCATCTATTATCCTTGATAGTAAAAAGTTGCATTCTCGGTTATTATCTTTGCAAAGAATAACACCGATAATCCTTCACCTTAAACTATAGATGCAATTTTCCCCAAACCACAAGGACTATCGGTGTTATAATGGAGGACTATCAGTGTTATAATGGAGGACTATCCATGTTATGCTTTACAAAGATAAGGACCAAAAATGAAACTTTAAACTATACGGGACGATAGATGCAATTTTCGCCAAACCACAAGGACCATTTGTGTAATTTACTATTTTTTAATTATGTCCTTCATGTTTAAAATTTGTATCTAATTTTGAGGGACTAAAATGCATCTTTCAATGTCAATACATCAGGGCTATATGTGAATATAAATTATGTATAAATATTTCCATGTTCCAACCATTGGCTTGTTGACTTCACACGCCTCCAATGGAAAAACTCCCTGAAGCTCTACTCATCGACATACTGAGTCGAGTCGACTCAGCGAACGTAGCTCGCTGCAGAGTTGCATCTAAAATTTTCGATAATGTATATCCACAACTTCGATGCATCAATCTTAAATGCACTTTAAAACCGTCCATAAATTCAAGGTGTAGGCTTTCCATACCTTTTAAGAAGGTTTTTCTGAATCTTATATCGAATATGGAAGTTGTTGAATCTGTGTGTATTGGCATCGATGAGCTTCGAGGAGTTTGGTTCTCAGATATTAACACGTTTATCCGAACTTGACCCATGGGGATTTTATTAAGGAGTGGCTGCCTAAGGTTTCTGAAAACTTGAAATCACTATCAATAACTGATTTTTGGGAGCAGTCGCTTTGGGGGCTACGATCAAATGCCTTGCAATTGGTTTCTGCTTATTGTAAGTTTGCTATTAATGTATGCGTGAACTCATGCTATAGTTATGTGCCTTTATTAGTCTTATACAATAATACAATAGTCGGGGTTACATGATCTGTTTTGTTTTTGTTGATGCAGATCACAAACTTGTTAAATTGAAGGTGAAGCATGCATGGCTTTCTGCAGACCGTTTGAACCCAATGCCGATGCTAACAAGTGTAACATTTATATCTGTAATATTAGACGACGATGGTCTAACCGAGTTGAACAAATGCACTCCTAATCTGCAAGATCTTAGCTTGGTAGATGTTATAGGTAAAGTTGCACGGGGACGGAAACGGGGACGGGGACGCGGACATGTACGGGTACCGGGAAACGGCAACATCATAAGATTCAAGAAACGAGTACGGCGGGGAAACGTCTATGTGTTTTATAATATTTAAGTATACGACAAATTGTCTTCCAAAAAAATATTACACATAATGTTAAAGAGTAATAAAAAAGTAGCTTTTTTTACCCCTAAAATCCTTGTTAGTCATAACTGTTGGTTGTGGTAGATCACAGATCAGGGTGAAGACAATCACCCTATGCCTAGGTTACACGAATACCTCCTTGGGATAAAACAAAGTGTTTGTTCTTGTTCTAAACACAGATCAAGAACCCTGTGTTTCTATGTGTTTTTGTTTTCTGTCTTATTTTCCATGCAATTGTGATCCCTATTTATAGGAATTTACTCAAAACCGAATAATGGAATTAATGAGAGATTAATGACCAATTAATCTCTTCCATAATTATCATCTATAATTTAAGAATTAGTGATTTCATGACCAAATTAAATATGGTCAATTAATGCAGTCAAATCAATTATCCTCCATAATTTAGAAATAATGATTTCATGACCAAATTAAATATGGTCAATTAAAGCAGTCAAATCTGACACTTAAATAGGCAAATAATCACCCATTTAATCAAACCACTAAAAGAGTCAGGAAAAATCAGTGACTTGATGGGTGTACACTCTGTACCTCCAAACCCATTTCCAAGTATGATCCAATTTCCACAATTGCACTAAATTTCCAACAATCCTCTCCAATTTAGTACAATTCCTTTGCATGAAAAATTGAACATTAAACAAAACAAGTGCATAAATGAAAATGTCTTGAGGATTGAATTTTCATCTTAGTAAATTACACGTTCAAATATTCGAGAATGAGGGTGTTCTAAGAATTGAACCCTTCAACCCATTTGAATACCTGAAGATAAAATACACACAACTTTTCAAACACATAAGAAACTCCTGACACTATACAAGCCATGTGTCCATATCCAATTTATAAATGTTATAAGAGCCAAAGTCCATGCTCTCTGAGGCGGCAAAACCTCAACATTTACATAGGTGGTTCCTCTTTATTCATGCTCCTGCTAAGCAATTTTTTAAAGAAATTAACCATTAAGAAGTTAACAACTTCATCCTTCTTATCAGCAGGTTCCAAGCACATCTTTGGGATGATATGTAAATACATGTGCTTCAGTCCACTGAACGTTCAGCTTTCCACATTGAACTCAGCTACCAAGTTTCCTTAGTAGGGAGTTGGGTGTCCTAGCATTCAGCGACTTAGTTGGACTTTAATGCCATCCCTTTAGCAGACTTTATAACAAAGTCTCTAGCCAGTCCATTCGTCAAGTGATCAGCTAAGTTTTGTTAAGACCTCACAAACTCTATAGATATCACCCCATTTATGATTAACTCACGAATCATGCTATCCCTGACACCTAAGTGTCTAGACTTCCCATTGTACATCTGGCTATAATCCCTTGCCAATATAGCAGCACTATCACATCGGATAGAAATATGTGCTATAGGTTTGGACCACAATAAAATCTCAAGAAATAAATTTTTCAATCATTCAGCTTCCTTACAAGCAGATGCTAAAGCTACAAATTCAGATTCTATTGTTAAACCAGTAATGCAAGTTTTCTTTTTAGAAGCCCAAGAAATTGCACCACCACCAAGAAAGAATACCCAGCCACTTGTAGACGAATTATCCTCAGTGTTGCTGATCCAGCTTGCATCAATGTAATCTTCCAACACTAAAGGATAACCAGTATATGTCAATCTATAGTCCATGGTTTTCTTTAAGTACTTCAGTACCCGCTGAATGGCTTGCCAGTGCTGAGTACCAGGATTACTAGTATACCTACTCAGTTTACCCACACAAATGCAATGTCAGGCCTTGTACAAGTCATGGCATACATCAAGCAGCCAATCACCCTAGAATACTCAAGTTGAGATACAACCTTATCATTATTGGGCATCAGCTTCTCACTTGAATCCATAGGAGTACGCACTGGAGTGCAATCAAAGTAATTGAATTTCTTCAGTACATTCTCAGTATAATGAGACTGAGAAATTGCTATTCTATTACTTTCATGTTTAATCCTTATGCCAAGGATAACATCAGCCTCCCAAATGTCCTTCATAGAGAACTTTGATGACAAAAATTCCTTTGTCAAGTCAACCTGAACTTGGTCAGTGCCAAAGATCAGCATGTCATCAACATATAGACAAATGATGACTCCTTTACCAGATTCATCAAATTTTCTATATACATATTTGTCAACTTGGTTAAGTAAATAACCATTAGACAAAACCATTTCATCAAAATTTTGATGCCGTTGCTTAGGTGCCTGCTTTAGTCCATAAAGAGACTTTATTAGTTAACATACCTTATTTTCATTGCCAGGTGTGATGAAGCCCTTAGGTTGGTTCATATAGACCTCCTCATCTAAATCACCATTCAAGAAAGCTGTCTTCACATCCATCTGATGAATAATCAGATTGTGAATTGATGTCATAGCAATCAGCAGTCTTATGGTACTGATATGTGCCACTGGAGCATAAGTATCAAAGTAGTCTATCCCTGACTTTTGTTTAAAGCCCTGAATGACCAACCTTTCCTTGAACTTTTCAATAGTTCCATCTACCTTCAGTTTTCTTTTGAAGATCCATTTGCAACCAAGAGGTTTGTAACCTGGAGGTAGATCAGCCAACACAAGTGTTGTTGCCCATGATGGAGTCCATCTCATCATTAATTGCTTCTTTCCAGAAAGCAAGATCTTGGGACTTCATTGCTTCATCAAATATTTTGGGGTCATCCTCAACATTAAAGCAATAAGAGTGTTGGTCAGAGACCTCATCGCTTGTTCCTTCAACTAAATATAATTGAAATTCAGGTCCAAAATCCTTTAGATTCCTATTCCTTTTGATTTTTCTAAGCTCAGATTCAGGTTGTTGAACAACCTCTTCAGTGACCTCTTTAGGGACCATTAAACCACCAATGTCTTCAGTTCCATTAGGAATCCTGAGACTTGGTCTAGGGACTGATGAGAATCTATTCTCATCAAAGATTGCATCCCTTGATTTAATTATTGAGTTAATTGCAACTGAATCATTAGGTTCAATAACATAGAACCTAAAAGCCTTGGAATGCTCAGCATATCCAACAAAGATGCATTCAATGCCTCTTTCACCTAAAGTTTTCATCTTTGGATCAGGGAGTCTTACAACTGCCCTACAACCCCAAACCCTAAAGTAGTTCAGGTTTGGCTTTCTTTTAGTCCAGAGTTCATAAGGTGTAATTATGTTCCTTTTATTGGGAACCCTCTTTAATAAATAGAGAGCTGTTAACATAGCTTCATCCCAGAACCCTTGACTCAGTCCTGAGTAGAACAACATGGAATTAACCATTTATTTTAGTAATCTATTTTTCCTTTCAGATATACCATTTTGTTGTGGAGTATAGGGGGCAGTCGTTTCATGGATAATACCAACAGACTGAAAATACAAAGTATCCATGTACTCACCTCCCCTATCAGTCCTAAATCTTTTGATTTGAGACCCTTGTTGTAATTCAACTTCAGTTTTGAATACTTTGAATTTATCTAATGCTTCATCCTTTGATTGTAATAAATAAACATAACAAAACCTAGAAGCATCATCAATAAATGTCATAAAGTATTTTTTATTTATTAATGAGGGAATAACATCCATATCACATAGGCAACTATAGATTAGCTCCAAAATCATCAGTTTTAAGTTTTACATATTGAAATGGTTTCTTGTAATTTTTGTTAGCATGAAAGTTTTACATTTTTCAATGTCCATGTCAAAAAAAGGATTAACACATCCTTAGACATATCTTGCATATTATTATTAAAGTGGACATTGCCCAATCTAACATACCTTATGATTGAATCATTCAGTTTAAAGGTTGACATAAAGGCTAATTTACCAATATTATTAATAATATTAAGCCTGAACATTTGATTATACAAATAGCCAAAACCAATAAACACACCATGTTTAGACAAAACAAATTTATCAGATTTTAGTTACTTGATTATAACCACAATTATTCAAAATACCACTTGAAATCAAATTATTCCTAATATTAGAAACATGAAAATCATTAAACAAGAAAACAATCTTTCCAAAACTAAATCTAAGATCTACATAACCACGTCCAATTACTGTGGACCAAAAACATTGTTTCCCTTTGTCTTGTCATTATCCTGCGCCCTAAGGGACTCCTCAATGCGCAGATGACTGCCCAACTCAACAAGAGTTAACTCTTCCTTCTTATGGTTCAAGGTATGCTTGAAATCTTTCTAAGAAGGAGGGAGTTTATTAATGATACAAAAGACCTGAATAGCCTCATCCATGTTCATCTTATGTTGTGTAAATCTACCAAGTATACCAAGAAGCTCATTATGTTGTTCCATAACTGGTCTTGAATCAGTTATTTTATAATTTGTGAAATTACTAACAAAGAACTTCTTACTTGATGCATCCTTATCCATATATTTGGCCTCCAAGGAATCCCATAGTTCTTTTCTAGATTCAAAAATTTGCTGAATATCAAATAAAATATCAGACATGCCTTTGAGGATTAAACCTCTGCAAACATAGTCATCATTATCCCACTTATTCCTCTTCATGACTTGTTCTACGGTTGAATCATCACCACACTCATAGCAGTAGTAGCCATTGATTATCACAAAATAATCTTCTTTGATTGTTGGTTGTAGTAGATCCCAGATCAGGGTGAAGACAATTAATAGTCTAGCTAATTACCAAGATGGTTACCGAATATCACTTGAAGTCGTGTAATCACTTTTCAAAGAAGATTATTCGACCCTATGCCAGGGTTACACGAATACCTCATTGGGATAAAACCAATTGTTTGTTCTTGTTCTAGGCACATATCAAGAACCTTGCGTTTCTATGTGTTTTTGTTTTCTGTCTTATTTTTCCATGCAATTGTGATCCCTATTTATAAGGATTTACTCAAAACCTAATAATGAAATTAATGAGAGATTAATGGCCAATTAATCTCTTTCATAATTATCATCTATAATTTAAGAATTAGTGATTTCATGACCAAATTAAATATGGTCAATTAATGCAGTCAAATCAACTATCCTCCATAATTTAGGAATAATAATTTCATGACCAAATTAAATATGGTCAATTATATACATAGTAGAGAATTGATACTTACTGTATAAGTGGAGAAGCAAAATAATAGTGCTAGTTAATTTGAAAGAGAAAATGTAAATTAAAGTCAAGAATTTGACCAACTATTTCTAAAAGAAAGTTGGTTTATTTCTCTCCCCTCACGTGACCACCACTACATATTTAATTCATTATTTCCAATACATCTTCTTCTTCCTTAAGCTTTCTACCTCATTAAAAATCTCAGATCTATTGAAGAAACGTGACTTTTTGGGCTAGAAACGTTTCCCCAAATGTTTCCTAGATAAAGATCCGCGTATCCTAAACGAAGAAACATTTCCACTTTTCTCGGGGATGTTTCCTCGCGTTTTCCGGTGTTTCCCTGTTTCCCGGCATTTTGGAAACGCGACACGGCTTCCCAACATGCTTCCTAGGTTATAGGACTTAAAGATCCAAAGATCCACCATCTAAACCTTAAAAGCTGTCACTTAACTGCAGATGATGTTCTGCAATCTATGAGTCTAATCACACCCAAATTCATCACACTCAGACTCGAAGGAATACGTCTCTTTGCACTTTATGTTAACGCTCCCATGTTATCTTAGTTTTGGAGCTAAGAATGGAATGGGCTAACGTGGAATGAGTGTTTTAAACTCTTTTTTTGGTTATTGGGTAAACTTTGCTTTTTATGGCTTTAATCTGTCTGTCTGCTGTAATAATATCAGAATTAGTATGTTATAACGTAAATCTTGTTACTACGATAATTATCTCAGACTATATGTCGTTAGTTTCTATTTTTAGGCATTGCATTTTACTTAAAGTGGCAAAATATCGGTTGGGTAATGAGTCAAAACAAGTTTAGTTTAAAACAGTTAATTCTGTAGTGCAGGTGGGGTTGCGCTGACCTATAAGACTTTCATATGCAATGTTGTGAACATGCAATATGAATAATATCTCGGTTTCCTTTACATAGAGAAAGAATTTGATATAGAAATTAAAATAGAGGTGTACATCAAGGTTGGATCGTTTTAAATATGTTGGACACAGTCTAATGGTCATTATGAATCTTGCAATTCAAACTTAATTGAGGTTATCTTTGATGTGATTACCGTTAGATGATATGTTAAGGCCTAAGCCTAATTAGGGCTTAAGGTCCATTAGGGTTTAGGGTTTATGTAGCTTATTCTCAAAGCTGACTATGCTATCTTATGTAATTGCAACATATTCAATCAATAATTATCTCTATTGACTTACATGGTATCCGAGTTTTAGAGATTATTAATAACCTCCTTCGGTTATCTTTGATTTAATTACATGGTATCCGTTTATTTTCGCTTTATTTTTGACAACCCCATTCCATAAAATGAAAGAGCAATTTCGCACCAAATTCATGTCGGCTTTTATCCGTACCCACCCCTCCCCAAATGTAAAATAACAAGCAGTTCGGTGACCACACGTTGCTGCGGGGAGGCTTTTGACATAGTTTTGTATCTTTCGTTTGTCAAAAATAAATTGGTGAGAGATTCACAAACTAATTAAAACTACATATAAAAAAAGTATCCCATGTATTATTCGAGGAGTACAGGGCAATGTAATTTACAATACAAAAAGCAACATATACAATCCATACAATAACCAAACTTCATAACTAAACTACATGAACCTATGGTTTTAGTTCGTTGTGAGCATGTGCAACCCTATTCAAGACGCCAACATGCGATAACCTGTAAAAGTAGTAATTAATGGTAAAGCGGAGAGCTATTGCAACCATATAAACATGCTAATGAATGTGAGAGCCACATATATTGGTTGACATTAAACTACTAATGTTTGCTACTTAAAGCTATGTAACTGATTGCTAGATAGTGGATGATTATTCAAGATACACTTGGACAAAAAATTTGAAAACCAAAAGCGAAGCTTTTGAAAAATTTGAAAAATTAAGTAAGAAAATACAATATCAATTAGGATGTTCTATAGTTGCTATTAGAATGGATCATGGTTGGGAATTTGATAACAAAGTACAATTCAGAGCTTTTTGTGATGCACAAGGCAATACTCATAATTTCTCGGCTCCTCGTACTTCACAATCAAATGGGTTATTGAAAAGGAAATTCGTACATTACATAATTGTTTAGGACTATGTTAAATGAACAATCCACACCTTAAAAGTTTTGGTGCAATGCCGTTGACACTGCAACTTATATTCTTAATAGAATACTAATCCGACCAATTCTAGGAAAAACCCTTTATGAAATATACAGAGGTGGGAAACCCTTTAGAATATTTCAAAGTGTTTGGAAGCAAGTTCTTCATCTTAAACACTAAATACTATATAACCAAGTTTGACCCAAAGTCATACGAAAGTATTTTTCTAAGATATTATCAAAATAGCAAAGCTTACATTATCTTGAATAAATACACCATGAAAGTCAAAGAATCACAAGTCCCCCTCCTACTAAATCATCATCATTGGTTGACAATGATGTTGGTGAAGAACAAGATTTTGAAAGAAATAAAAAAAATAGATAATAATAATAATATAGAAGATGAGTCCATAGAAGTTGACGAGGTCATTAACATTAAAGAGTCTAAAAGTCACCCATTAGAACAAGTCATAGGTAACCTAAATCAAAGAATGCTAAGATCAAAAGCCCAAACAATAGTAATTTCTTTTGTTTCACCTCGACCATAGAACTTAATAATGTCAATGAGGCATTAGGAGATGAAAGTTGGGTCATAGCTATGCAAGAGGAACTATTTCAACTTATTGAAAATGATATTTAGGATTTAATGCCTCTACCTAAGAATCAATCTATAATAGGAACTAAATGGGTATTTAGAAACGAGTTAGACAAAAATGGTATTGTGTCTAGAAATAAGTCTAGATTAGTAGCACAAGGATACAATAAAAAAGAAGGTATAGATTATGATGAAACATGCGCTCCGGTAGCTAGATTAGAGTCTATCTGAATACTCCTTGCTCTAGCTTGTGCAAAAGGTTTTAAATTATACCAAATGGATGTAAAAAGTGCTTTTCTAAATGGTTTTATAAACGAAGAGGTTTACATTGCTCAACCTCCGGGTTTTATTGATTTTGAAAAAACAAATTACGTTTATAAACTTAAAAAGGCTTTGTATGGTCTTAAGCAAGCTCCTAAAGCTTGGTATGATAGACTAAAGGCATTTTTACTAAAACACGAGTATTTCATAGGAATGGTCGATAATACACTTTTTACAAAGAAATCAAAAACATATCTCATTATTGTTCAAATATATGTCGACGACATTATATTTGGATTCATGTGTCAAAACATGTGTGATGATTTCGTAAAAATCATGCACGACGAGTTTGAAATGAGTATTATAGGGGAGTTGAACTTCTTCTTAGGTCTTTAAATAAAACAAATGGAAGACGGGATATTTTTCAATCAATCCAAGTACATCAAGGAGATGTTAAAGAAGTTCGGGTTGGAGGAATTCTAAACCAACTAAGACGCCGATGTCAACGTAGATCAAATTTACTAAGGATGACGAAGCCGACTTCGTAGATAGCACTAAATATCGAGGTACGATTGGTAGTTTACTTTATTTAACCGCAAGTAGGCCCGATATTATGTTTAGTGTTTGCTTATGTGAGCATTTTCAAGAAAATCCTAAACTACCCACTTAGAAGCCGTTAAGCATATATTTAGATATATTAGAAGGACTACCCACTTAGGATTATGGTATACAAAAAGAACCGATATAGAAACTATAGTTTACGTCGACTCCGACCACGCGGGCGACTTCATTGATCAAAATAGCACTAGTGGCGTTAGTACGTTCATGGTGTAACATCCGAGAATTTTCGGATGTTTAAGATAACTATTTTACCCCTTTGACTTTTAGGTCTGGCTTGACTTACAAGAACAACCATCTAAATCACGTTTTCACGGCTCGGACACTAAAGCAATTCGATGTGAAACGACATTCCTGACAACTTTTTAGTTTTGCCCGAGACCTGGAAACGAGCCGAAAAGGGCTAAAACAGCACCACAAACATTTTTTCGAACAATATACAACAGCGGGCACAGCAAGGGGTACGTTTGGCTTGGATAGGAACACACAAGGAGTGTGTTTGGGTTAGCGAAACCATAAAAAAGGTACGTTTGGTTCATGATAAACGGTGAATAAATACAACTTAAGGTTTAATAAACATGAATCTGGATATATATATATTGGTGGTTTAAAATGGTTAAATAAATGTAATAATTATTATTATGTTCGGTTGATATAAATATATATGTTTGTATATTTAAAACACGTGGGGGCTTGCAATATTGATTTCATTGATTTAGGGGGGAAAAACGTTAGACTTTATGAATATGGAAAACGATTTATAAATGGAAATGTCATGGCGAAATTTATAGAAGTTTTATACTTAGTAATGTTTTACTAGAGATTTTTTACGCGATTCTAAACCATAGCGGAGATGCGGGCTGGTATTCCGCTGCGTTGTCATATTTTTGGGGGTGTTACACATGGGATGTTGTCTAACATCTTGGTTGTCTAAGAAACAAACAACTCTTGATATCTCCACGACCAAAGCTGAATACGTTTCCACCAGGAAAGCGTGTCAACAAGCATTATGGATGAAACAAGCTCTCATCGACTATGACGTACGACTCGATGACGTTGTGATATTGTGCGACCATAAAGGCGTCATCGATTTAAGTAAAAACCCTGTCCAACACTCCAAAACTAAACACATAGAAATACATCACCAGTTTCTTCGCGACAACATCCAAAAGGGCAACACTTCTATCGAGAAAGTTGCATCCGAAGATAACTTAGCCGACATATTAACTAAGCCTTTAAAACGTGAACAATTCAATTATTTAAGATTAGGATTAGGAATGATGGAACATATCCTGATAATGAATCTCCATCCTCCCTAAAATAATCGTAAGCGGAAATCTAATGGAGAAATAATCATTATTCAAAAGATGTTTATTCTCGTTACATGTTCCAATACAAATTTTGAATCATAGGCATAAGATCGAGATTAGAATTTTAATAGATTACGAAAATATTAATAAAATGACCTTAGATAAATTCTAAGTCTACATGTTTAACCACGTTTGGTTATTACATGAAAATTACAAAATCGATTGTAAAGACGAAAAGAATAATAATCAAATTACAACTCACACTTGTATTGACGATGTTTTACTACTTTTAAATGTTCAAAATGATTGTGTTATTAGCAATGGTCAAAATAACATGCTAAAAGTTAACACACTCCAAGTAGGATCGACTACGTTGAAATTCCATTGAGAAATTCACAACAACTCCAATGTAATGCTCAAAACTTGGACGTCGATTCTGAAAATTTAAAGACAACATATTTATAACATATATAAGCCTCTCCAATTGCCAAAACGATAACACCAACGCTCAATTAATAGGAAAACGATCACTGCCTAATTTTTTCATACCTACAGATCGACAAATCTTTATACCCTGGATCCATATTTGATCTTGGTAGATCTGTCTAACAGAAAGAGCGGGTATATGCCCAGGTTTGAAAAATTAGGACCACACATATATCATTATTCATACACTCAAACCACACGACATACTCAATTCCTAACCAAAATCATCATCAAATTAGCAATTGGAGCAACGAATCTCAAAGATTAACAAATAATCATCAATATCAAACATCAATTGTAAGTGATTTCACTTTAATTTTCTCTTAATTATGAGTTGAGGGTTTTGATTTTGCACAAGACATTAAAAAATTGAGGATTTCAATTTTCGCTAGACTTATGCACAATTTAGACTATGATATTATAATGTATAACTATTTTCTTCCGGTAGACACTAGGATTGCATAATTGAATTTGTTAGTGAAAATCAAATTTCGGCAAAACCCCTAAATTGAGTTTTTTACAAAATTCTCACTAATAGGAATTTTCGAAACAAATGTTATTTAACTACATTGTTAATACAACGTAAAAACAATTTTCATCATGCAGTTGATCTCTTGAATGATTATCCAAATTGCATAATTCATATGCATTTTTGACACATTCAATTTGAGAAACATCAACCTTAGGAGTGCTTTGAGTTTGCTTATTGTTATTTTTCATTTGAGTCAAGCAAACTGCGCCTCCACATCGGTTGCATATAGACACACATAGTGATGGTATTTATTTAAGATACTTTCCACTATATTTTGTTGTTTTACTTATTGAAATCACTATAACCTACTTAGGTACGAAAATGCCAAGCGAATATCAACAAGATCATCAAATGAGAACTCCACACAACAACATCTAGTTGGAATCCTTAGTAATCTAGAGTCTCATGGAATCCATGAGGGACGTGTCATTCTTCCATATTACTCTAAACATGATCATATAAAGACTATGTTTACCGAAATGGGTCTTTATCACTTGTACAACCTTGATGAACCCATCTTTCCTAGATTCATTTTGGAATTCTATTCTCGTGTCAATCTCATTTAATATGAGGATCATACATTCTCCATTCAGTTTTGGTTTTAAGACATTGAAATCATTTTCAAACTTGAAATGTTTGGCAGGCTTCTCGGTATTCCTCATAATGGGCAATGTGCCTACTATGAAGATCATTTACTCACATCCCTTAGAAATAACCAAGAAACTCAAGGACCCTATCACACTAGGATTCCCACTCACTATCTCAAAATAAGCCATAAAAATATCAAATCTCCAATAAGATACAAAATTTATAAACTTAAACTTAAGCCACAACTTAGGAAATTTGAAGAAATCATTCGATAAAATGTGATAAGTCTAGGAGAAAATTCAAAATATCTCCCAATTTCTACTTGTCACCTTCTCTACTGCATTCAAACACGTCAACCTTTCCTATTTCATTGCCAAACGTAAATCTAACGTCAGAAATCAACCAAATGCTCCCTTGCCATAATACGACCATGATTATTTACTCTCATCCCTTCGAGATACTCAACATGATGGCTAATCTACTTCTTCAAAATCCCAAATACCATATCATTCCCCATATCATGAGTGTTATAGGTGACTATGATGATCACTTTTACAGTGATTCTAAATTCTCAAGCGATGAGGATAGCGATGAATAAGTTAGACTTAATTTCACTTGCCTTTTCAAGATTTGAACCAAGTTATGTGCTTGCATTTGTATGATTTTAACTTGTAGAATTGTTAAATTATATATTTTGAATTGCTTATGCTATTGTATATCAAATTAAGATCATTGCATGCTATATGATTTGGATTTTGGCTGCCAAAACCGGGTTCTGAGCATTTTTAGGCCCTTTATGGATCATTGGATCTCCCAATACCGAGATACGTCTTTGCCTTAGGTAGATCCGTCTGAGCTCATGCGCCAAAATTCAAAATATGTTATTTTTTTAACTTTTCTACTTTATCTTATATTCATGCTATATGATCCTAAATATGATTTTAAACCTTAGGATAAAATATATCTTCCATATAATCCAAGAACCTTCATGTAAAACACTTCACCACTTCACCTTATAATCATCATCCTCGGCCTCATTTCACTTCACATTTCTTGCAATTTTCACATACACATATCACTAGTTCATCACCATGACTAGTTTAACAAAGATAAACTCACCCAACTACAAGAGAAAAACTGTAAGAATTAGTGTCATATCACCTACTTATGTCAATCTTGAATCATCAAGTGAGGAGCACCAACATGAAAGAACACCATCACCACCTCCAAGAAAGAAATCTCTTTCATCACCACATGCAACATCAAAATCTACTTCTAGTAGGAGTACCTATCAAACCACTTCATCATCTCCTAGTGAGTCATCAATACCAACTCATGTTGCTCCACCACTAAAGCTAAGGTTTGTCATACCAATTAAGCTTGAACCTCAAGAACTTCTATCATAACAAACACCACTTCATAACACACATGTTTCAACCATGGATAATTGGCCACTGGGTCCAACAAATCCATCACCACCACCACATTCCTCACATCCACCACCCGGATTTGAAAATCCACCACCACCGCCTCATTTGTCACATCCACCGTCCAGATTTGAACATCCACCACCACCTCAACCATTGTTGTTTAATATCAACCACCACTTACCCTAACTAGAAAACATCTAACACTTTCCACCAAACTTGGGAAACCAATAACTCCTTAACCCTCCTAACAACATCTTGGATTTTATTCATCTAAATGATTTGCCTTATATTCACAACATGTTTTGTCAATGTTGTAGCACTACTAGGCATGAAATCCACATGCTATGGGAACATGTTAACTATATGTTTTCCTACATCCGACACCATCTTGGATCTTCATCCAACCCATCATACTTTCTGCACTAAAAACACCTTGGTGTTTTTGTCAGTAATTCGTAATAACTTACACTTCATTTCTTACACACAAATTAAACAAGAAAAGAGAGGGAAGTTAGAGAGAAGTTAGAGAGAGACAAAAGAAAAATGAATAGAAGTAATATTAGCTTGAAAGAGAATAAACAACCAACACCACCAACACCCTTTTCCTTGGTGGAAAAGAGTTTATATACCTATACACTTACACCTAGACGTGTAGGGCTTTGACACGGACCAGGCTCGGGATTTGCTTGGGCTTAGACCCGCAACACGTATAATATTAGCTTACTAAATGATCTAGGATTCTTTTCTAGCCTATTACAATGTTACATAACTGAATGACCGAGACCTAATATTCATAATGAACAAACTTCATTGTTCGACTCAATATTTTAAGGCTAACAATCTCCCTCGAAGTGAGTTCATTGTGGCACTTCTTCATGAGATCAATGAGATTGCTTTTGTCGTTAAGCTCTTGTGATCTTGGTCACTGTCTTCGTTGTAGGCTTGTTCCTTCATGCTTTGCTATCTTTGATCTTGAGCCTTTATCATTGTCTTTCGACTTTGTCTTTTGGTCTGAGATCTTTAAATCTTTCTCCTTGAGATCCTTGCCACCTTATGATCTTATGTCTTAACCAACATGCTCATACTTTGCATCATCTTGAAAGCTTGCTAACAATCTCCCTTGATAGACTTGGTATCTTAAAGGAAGATCTTGAATATCAGAGTTTGCAGAAGTCTTTGTCTTTAATCTTTGAGCTTTCATGATTCTTGAATCTTGATGCTTATAGTAAGTCTTTGTAGTTTGAGCATGAAGTTGTGGTAATAAATTAGACTCCGCTGGAATAAGGCTGCAACACCGTCGTTTATACATGCATTTAAATGGTAGTGATAAACAACAGATATGGACGAATATGGCTTTGTCATTCGTCAAGATTCGGTTGCATTAATCTTTGGTTCTGTAGGACCATTTTACAGTATAAATAATGTACCTATGATCAAGTAGATTTAGAGAATCTCCTTGATAGGTTTCCAGCTCAAAGCGTAAGATCCTCTAACACAAATGTATTAGATTCACTAAGCTTGCTTGTTCTTAATACCGAAATGTCTCAAAGCAGACAACACAATATGAGTGAATCAGATAGTTACTATCTTTCTGATTAAGTCGTCAATTTATTTACTAGACCAAATCGATATCCAGTTGACACAAGCTTGATTCATATATAATCTTGTAAGTCACCTACCGCAGAGCTGTTTGATGTTGACTTTGGAAGGATTTCCATTCCTCACTGTGAATACTAAAGAGTATCACTCTGAATGTTCTGGCAAAATCATAAGGATAATACGTAGGATTCTTGTTAACATCTTGTGAACTTATTGGTGTTCAACAAGTGTTTGTCATGGAATGTGTTCTAATGAGATTTATTTGTTGATCTCTTAGCTCTAGACTTGATTAGTACGTTTTGGTTCTAGTACTCAAAGGCTAGAGCAGACTGCCATCTATTCAATATCAACTAACTTGGAGTGAGAAAGTCAATAGAAGTTATGTGTATCTCCATGATAAATGAGATAAGTATCTTTTGAGAGAAACTTGAATGGCTGGGAAGGGTTGTGCAGTGCATTACTGGGTCCATGATGTCTTGTCTTTAATACCAGAATTCATCTTTGTAAATCTGATAGATTATGTATTGACCCGGTTTCTACCTAAAGTATGTGGAGGGCTTCTTTCTTTACACCCTTTATCCATATATTTATTTTTCATTCTTCAATCCCTTCAATGCTTACCAAGACGTCATTACTAACACCTTGTTGTGATTGTTCAAGTGTTAGCTCACTCTTAGTTGGCATTATTCCCTTATTCTCATTCATCTCTAATCATACCTAAGGACTACTATTGCTAACTATGGAGTATCTTTGGGTAGATCCCTCAGATTCTGGTTGGATCATAGGACTAATACCTAACCTAACCACCCTATGACTTCAGAATGGTCGTGAATTAAGATGTTATTAGGTATAAGATCGTAACCCTAAAACCTTTTCCGAAGAGTATAAAGCATTATGACTTCAAAGTGCTTTGAGTCGATTAGATCACCTATTATTTTTAAGATCACATTTTAATTACATTTCTCCTCTTATTTTAAATATTAATACACTTAGTTTTTGAGATACCATTTGATTAAAATTTGTAATGAAAATCCTATGGAAAAAAACGCTATCAGCATGAATTATATGAAACTTTTTCTTCTTGCCCCCCTTCAATTTTACATATGTTCGACACCAAAAAATGATACCAAGATGTAAAATAAATATAAAATTGAGGTTGAGGTAGTGTTGAGCACACAATTTTAAAAGATTACGAATGTCATTGAAGAATTCTAGAAAAATTATGCTTAGACACTATATCATCTTATAATATACAATCTATTGAATAGTCATTATTATTACTGATTTGTTATAAAGTGATTTTTATAATGTTTTGAATACATAAAAATTATCGTGAGATGATGTATCCAAAATCATTAAAACTTTATTTTTTGAAAAACTCCCCCTCAAACATTGACTCATTTTGAAAATGATACTAAATGTAGAAGAATTGTCTTGTAAAACTTTATGAGGGATGAAGTGTTGAATATACAATTTTGAAAGATTTTAAATTGCCATTGAGAAATTCTTGAAAAATTGTGTTCAACATTTTAAAAAACATCATGTTAGAAGACTTCTCTTCTAACGCTAAGAATAAGTGCACTGAAACGTACACTCTCCTTTGTCATTCGGGTCCAAGTTACAATCTGAGAGCGATTACAAGTCATAAAGAAAATCAGAAATGACATGTTTTGAAAACATTTGAAACTCTTGCTCGAACATCATTTACACACCCATGTCAATATTAATCAACATTTATAGGTACGTAAATGTTATCGATTCCAAGAGACATGTAGAGAAGATTCTTTTTGGAAATTTTTGATTTTTTTGATTTTTGTATTTTCTTTTTGAAATTTATATTTTTGTATTTGTTTCTATAGGTTTTATGTTTTTGTATTTTTCTTTTCTTAAAAATATTTACAAGTCGATGTTTGATGAAATATCAAGCAAATTCATTTGCCAGAACCTCCAGTTTTGCTGGAGTCAAACATCTCATACCAATTCGTCTGACAAGATACTGAAACCTATCTTCAGGTAAGGCTTTAGTAAACATATCAGCTAATTGGTATTCAGTTCTGACATAATACAATTCAATTATACCGTTTTCAACCTATTCCTTGATGAAATGGTAGCGAGTATAGATGTGCTTGGTACAGGAGTACTGCACGGGGTTGCATGAAATTGCTATGGCTGACTAAGAGTCGCAATACAATGGTATTTTGTTGTAGTTGAAGCCATAATACTTAAGCTGCGTCCTCATCCACATTACTTGAGCACAACTTGCGGATAACGCCACGTACTCGGCTTCTGCTGATGACATTGCAGTGTAATCCTACTTCTTTGACATCCAATTGACTAACTTATCACCTAGGAATTATATTTCTCCATAAGTGCTTTTGCGAGTATCAAGACATCCGGCTTGCTCGGCATTTGAAAAAGCTGTTAGTTCAAAGCCATAATCCTTCGGATACCAAAGTCCCATGTTAATGGTACTCCTCAAGTATCGAAAGATCCTTTTAACCTCTTTGAAGTGTTTTTCAGTAGGTCTTGCTTGATAACGTGCACAATAACATACTGCTTGCACTATGTCTAGTCTACTAGATGTCAGTTACATGAGTGACCTGATTTTACTATGATAGTCTGTTTTGTCTACGAATTTTCCACTCAAGTCTGCATCCAGTTTAGGTTTCGTAGCCATTGGTGTACCAATGCTTTCACCTTTTTTCATATCATGTTTTTTAAGTATTTCTAAAGCGTACTTGGCCTGATTGATAAAGATACCTCATGGGGATTGGTGGATCTAAAGTCCTAAAAAGAATTTCATTTCCCCTATTAAGGACATCTCAAATCTACTATGCATTAATTTTTCAAATTGTTTAGAAAATTTAGGGTTTGTAGACCAGAAAATAATGTCATCGACATAAATTTACACAAGTAGAATGTCCTCTCCGTATCTTATTGTGAATAGAGTAGGGTAAATGGTACCTTTAGTAAAACCTTTGTACATCAAGAAATTTAAGTGTTCATCATACCAGGATCTCGAAGCTTGCTTCAATCCATATAGAGCTTTCTTTAAACGGTAAAACTTTTCCGGATGATCAGGATTAATGAACCCATATAGTTGTGCAACATAAACCTCTTCCTTCAGTGGACCATTAAGAAATTCTGTTTTCATGTCCATCTGATACATTGGAAAAGACTTGTGTGCAGTGTATGCGACGAAAATCCGAACAACTTCCAAGCGAGCAACTGGAGCAAATGATTCCTCGAAATCAATACCCTCTTCCTGAGCATATCCTTTAGCTACAATTCATGCTTTATTGCAAATTATAGTTTGATCTTCATCCTTTTTATTCTTCCATAAACACTTTAGCTTGATTACAGTCTTGCCAAAGGATTTGTCAACGAGTTCCCAGACTTGTAGTCTGTTAAACTGATGAAGCTCTTCCTGCATTACTTCTATCCATGCAGAATCAGCCATGGCCTCCTTAATGTTTTCGGTTCAGCTTTACTCACGATGAGTGCGAACATACACATTTCAGGATCTGTTGCAAGTTGTCGTCTTGTTTGCACTGGCTTGGATGGATTTCTATGAACTTGAGATAACAGGTGATCTTTTGTCCATCGGTATTTGGAATCATATGGTTGATAAAAGGTATGCATATTTGAATTATCAATATTACGTGAGGAAGACTCAGCAACTTCTCGTATTGGTGTATAGAAAGGATTGATAAATTCATTTGGATGGAACTGTGTATCTTCTACTTGATTATCGTTGTTTTCCTTAGCATGAACATTTGTAGTTAGAGTTGTTGGTTCTGTTGAAGATTCAATATTCGTTGTAGGTGGTGTGTCTTGTTGTTTAAAATTGTTGGTGGGAGAAGAAGACTTGTTGACACTTAAAGTACATGCATTGAAAAATTCATCATACAGAGGTCCAAAAAGAATATCCAATTCTTATTGTGACAAAACTGTTGTATCTACTGAAGGAAAAACGTTTTGTAGTTGGGGCGCAGGGCTAGAGTCATCGTAATCTGATGCCTTTTGTCATTGAAGAACGAGGCCTGAAGTGTTATTATCAACAGATGTCTCTGACATCTCTTTAATCTCATCAAATCTAAGATGTATGGATTCAACTATCAATCCGGTTCTCTTGTTGTAAACACGATATCCCTTAGACTGAGTGGAGTATCCCACCATAATGCACGGATCTCCTTTTTCTTTCATCTTGTCAAGATTTTCACCATATCTGGTTAGGTGACAAGTGCAACCAAAGATGTGAAGGTGTTTAATTGTAGGTTTCCTGTCATTGATGATGTGATATGTTGTTTTCTCTTGTTTTGGGATGATGATAGATCTGTTTTGAGTATAGCATGCGGTTGTAATTGCTTCAGACCAACAGAACAAAGGAAGTTTGGAAGCTAAAAGCATCGTTCGAGCAGCCTCAACCAGAGTACAGTTTTGTCTTTTGACAATTTTGTTCTATTCAGGTGTTCAGGGAGTAGAAGTTTGATGCTTAATTCCTTCTTCTTTGAAGAATGCATTGAGTGTCTTGTTTAAGAACTCGGTGCCTCCGTCAGTTCGAATAGAATTTACTAGGGCTTGAAGAATTCATTGAATCATTATGAGGAAATCTTTTAGAACTTCTAGTCTTTCATCCTTGGATCTTAGAAATAGAGTCCAAGTATATCTGGAGTAGTTGTCTACAATTACTAGAATATATTTCTTCCTATTTATGCTAGCAACCCGCATTAGACCACATAAATCCATATGAAGTAAATTTAGCCATCCTTTTGAACTTGGAATAGCCTTTGTCTTGAATGAACTTCTTTTTGCTTTACTCACTTCATAAGAGGAACATAGTTGATCCTTGACATATTTCAATTTTGGTAAACCAATCACAACATCCTTCTTTGAAAGCAGGTTGATGTAGTCAAAGTTAAATGAGAAAGTTTTCGATGCCATAACCATGCTTGAGTTGGTGAGGCTTTAGCCATGAAACAGATTGGAGTTGATAGTATGATGAAGTGGTTCTTGAGGAGAATTATATAATAGAACAGATCTTATGATTACCATTTTGAGTAAAAAACGTTTACCTCCCCTGAAGATGTCTAACAAAACAAGTAGATTTTTAGAAAGCAACCTCTAAATTCGCATCATAAAATTGACCAACCAAGTAGAGATTGTGATTGAGGCCTTCGACTTAATAAACCCTGTTGATCGTAATATTTCCTTGAACTAAATCTCCATAGCCAATAATTAGAGCAAAATGATCATGCCAAAACGACGGTACCCAGAAAATTTTACAAACAAAATTGGCACAGCTGCTTTAGAATTGCCCGGGCATTTCTTTTTGCATCCAGAAAAAATTCAAACAATGAATAGATGAGGTTGGGAACAATCTGCTAGAGAATTAGAGGACGATGAGTATACTTGACAAATTGGACCTAAAGTATTTGTGTAAAAAAAAGTCAAGACATTAAGTTATTCTAGATGCATTATCTAATCAAATAACTCTCTTTCACATTTTCAAACATAACTTTTAGGCACCCATTTCATTCTTGTCTTGGAACCCATTTATATGTTGTAGTTGAAGCCATAATACTTAAGCTGCGTCCTCATCCACATTACTTGAGCACAACTTGCGGATAACGCCACATACTCGGCTTCTGCTTATGACATTGCAGTGCAGTCCTACTTCTTTGACATCCAACTGACTAACTTATCACCTAGGAATTGTATTCCTCCAGAAGTGCTTTTGCGAGTATCAAGACATCCGGCTTGCTCGGCATTTGAAAAAGCTGTTAGTTCAAAGCCATAATCCTTCGGATACCAAAGTCCCATGTTAATGGTACCCCTCAAGTATCGAAAGATCCTTTTAACCTCTTTGAAGTGTTTTTTAGTAGGTCTTGCTTGATAACATGCACAATAACATACTGCTTGCACTATGTCTGGTCTACTAGATGTCAGTTACATGAGTGACCCGATTTTACTATGATAGTCTGTTTTGTCTACGAGTTTTCCACTCAAGTCTGCATCTAGTTTAGGTTTTGTAGCCATTGGTATACCAATGCTTTCACCTTTTTCCATATTATGTTTTTAAGTATTTCTAAAGCGTACTTGGCCTGATTGATAAAGATACCTCGTGGGGATTGGTGGATCTGAAGTCCTAAAAAGAATTTCATTTCCCCCATTAAGGACATCTTAAATCTACTATGCATTAATTTTTCAAATCGTTTAGAAAATTTAGGGTTTGTAGACCCGAAAATAATGTCATCGACATAAATTTGCACAAGTAGAATGTCCTCCCCGTATCTTATTGTGAATAGAGTAGGGTCAATGGTACCTTTAGTAAAACCTTTGGACATCAAGAAATTTGAGAGTACATTATACCAGAATCTCGAAGCTTGCTTCAATCCATATAGAGCTTTCTTTAAACGATAAAACTTTTCTGGATGATCAGGATCAATGAACCCATATAGTTGTGCAACATAAACCTCTTCCTTCAGTGGACCGTTAAGAAATGCCATTTTCATGTCCATCTGATACATTGGAAAAGACTTGTGTGCAGTGTATGCGACGAAAATCCGAACAACTTCCAAGCGAGCAACTGGAGCAAATGATTCCTCGAAATAAATACCCTCTTCTTGAGCATATCCTTTAGCTACAATTCGTGCTTTATTGCGAATTACAGTTTGATCTTCATCCTTTTTATTCTTCCATAAACACTTTAGCTTGATTACACTCTTGCCAAAGGATTTGTCAACGAGTTCCCAGACTTGTAGTCTATCAAACTGATGAAGCTCTTCCTACATTGCTTCTATCCATGCAGAATTAGCCATGGCCTCCTTAATGTTTTCGGTTCAGCTTTACTCACGGTGAGTGCGAACATACACATTTCAGGATCTGTTGCAAGTTGTCGTCTTGTTTGCACTGGCTTGGATGGATTTCTATGAACTTGAGATAACAGGTGATCTTTTGTCCATTGGTATTTGGAATCGTGTGGTTGATAAAAGGTATGCATATTTGAATTATCAATATTACGTGAGGAAGACTCAGCAACTTCTAGTATCTATGTACAGAAAGGATTGATAAATTCATCTGGATGGAACTATGTATCTTCTGCTTGATTATCATTGTTTTCCTTAGCATGAACATTTGTAGTTGAAGTTGTTGGTTCTGTTGAAGATTCAATATTCGTTGTAGGTGGTGTGTCTTGTTGTTTAAAATTATTGGTGGGAGAAGAAGACTTGTTGACACTTAAAGTACATGCATTGAAAAATTCATCGTACAGAGGTCCGAAAAGAATATCCAATTCTTATTGTGACAGAACTGTTGTATCTGCTGAAGGAAAAACGTTTTGTAGTTGGGGCGCGGGGCCAGAGTCATCGTAATCTGATGCCTTTTGTCATTGGAGAACGAGGCTTGAAGTGTTATTGTCAACAGATGTCTCTGTCATCTCTTTGATCTCATCAAATCTAAGATGTATGGATTCAACTATCAACCAGGTTCTCTTGTTGTAAACACGATATCCCTTAGACTGAGTAGAGTATCCCACCATAATGCACGGATCTCCTTTTTCTTTCATCTTGTCAAGATTTTCACCATATCTGGTTAGGTAACAAGTGCAACCAAAGATGTGAAGGTGTTTAATTATAGGTTTCCTGTCATTAATGATGTGATATGTCGTTTTCTCTTGTTTCGGGATGATGATAGATCTGTTTTGAGTATAGCATGCGGTTGTAATTGCTTCAGCCCAAAAGAACAAAGGAAGTTTGGAAGCTAAAAGCATCGTTCAAGTAGCCTCAACCAGAGTACAGTTTTGTCTTTTGACAATGTCGTTCTATTCAGGTGTTTGGGGAGTAGAAGTTTGATGCTCAATTCCTTCTTCTTTGAAGAATGCATTGAGTGTCTTGTTTAAGAACTCGGTGCCCCTGTCAGTTCGAACAGAATTTACTAGGGCTTGAAGAATTTGTTGAATCATTATGAGGAAAACTTTTAGAACTTCTAGTGTTTCATCCTTGGATCTTAGAAATAGAGTCCAAGTATATCTGGAGTAGTCGTCTACAATTACTAGAATATATTTCTTCCTATTTATGCTAGCAACCCGCATTGGACCACATAAATCCATATAAAGTCAATTTAGCCATCCTTTTGAACTTGGAATAGCCTTTGTCTTGAATGAACTTCTTTTTGCTTTACTCACTTCACAAGAGGAACATAGTTGATCCTTGACATATTTCAATTTTGGTAAACCAATCACGACATCCTTCTTTGAAAGCAGGTTGATGTAGTCAAAGTTAAGATGAGAAAGTTTTTGATGCCATAACCATGCTTGAGTTGGTGAGGCTTTAGCCATGAAACATATTAGAGTTGATGAAGTGGTTTATTGAAGAGAAATTATATAGAGATCAGATCCATGATTACCGGTGAGTAAATTGTTTCCCTGAAGATCTCTAACAAAACAAGTAGATTTTCGGAAAGTAACCTCTAAATCTGCATCACAAAATTGACCAACCAAGTAGAGATTATGATTGAGGCCTTCAACATAATAAACCCTGTTGATCGTAATATTTCCTTGAACTAAATCTCCATAGCCAAGAATTAGAGCAAATTGATCATTGCCAAAACGAACGGTACCCAAATATTTTTTTAACAAAATTGCACAACAGCTTTAGATTGTCCGTCATGTGCTTTGTGCATCTAGAGTCAAACAATGAATAGGATGAGTTAAACAATATGCAAGAGAATTAGAGGACGATAGAATACTTGACAAATTGGATCCTAAAGTATTTGTGAGTTTCAAGACATTAGTTATCCTAGATGCATCATCTATAGCAAAACTAACTCTCTTTTCACATTTTCATTCATAACTTTAGGCACCTATTTCATTTTTGTCTTAGGAACCCATTTATATCCTAATGGGCATTGTTTTTCTATCCACCATTTCCATGCCTTACTAGTTTTCTCATACAACATCCTATAGTAACTCTTGGATTTCTAGATAGTAGATTTTGATGCAACTGTTTTCTTATGGGGTGTTGCAATAGATTTGTTCGCTTGACTTTTGGGTTTTCTAGTACTAATAGGCACTACTTTGGGCTTCTTAGTTCTAGCATTCACGTCATTCAAAAATTTAAAAACACAAGCATCATGATTCGAATTAAACACACATTTTCCATAAGTAGCACAAACAACATTAACATTCAAAGTTCTAGATTTTAAACTGTCATTGCACGCAGTTACAGACTTTGTTTTATTAGAAATACTAGAAATCCTATGGTGGTGTTCTAATCCAGTCTTCTTAAACTTCACTTGACTAGTGTTTGGCACGACCTTATCTTTTATTTGAGTGCTCCTAAGTTGTGGTCTGCTAACATTAGTTCTGTGAATTACTCTTGTAGAGGTAGACACACGAGGATTAGTATTCCTATAAGTCTGAGGTAACTATGGTGCTCTAATTTTTGTTGTCCTAGTGTCAATTTGATACATGCCTGGTTTAATCACATTTATGTTTCTTACAGCTTGCCTTGCTGTTTTAGGCAAAATCTGTGTAGTGACTGGTTTTGATAAACCCTCTGACACATTAGTTTTGGGAACCGACTTTGTCTTTGAAAAACTTTTCCTCTTAAGAGAGTCTGAAAAAGGAGTCGGTTTTCCTAAAACTGATGGTTTTGGAATCCTTTGAGCATTTGGTTGTCGAACAATAGATGGTTTATCAAACTTAGTTTCCATAGATTTTCCTTTGCATTTCTCAGTGAGTTTCTTTAACTCACTTATGGCAATGTTCTTGTCTTGCAATTGAGCTTTCAAATCTTGTATTTCAAAATATTGTTCACGTTCTTTTAGAAATACATTTGATGCTTTTTCTTTGCAAACTGTGTCATTTTTCATTTGTTCTTGACATTATCGTAAAGCAAGTTCAAGAGAAATCGAGTGTTTTTCTAATTTAGTAAAACTTCGTAAAAGCTCAGTATAAACTTCTTTACTAACAGTTTCAGATTGTTTCGAAAGCTTTTGTGCAAGACATTCACATTCTTTCACTTTATGAAGATATAAGCATTTCAATTCATTGTGAGCATCTAAATTAGATAACGAATGCAAATAAGAACACATAACATCATTAGACACACACTCTTGCAGAAGTATATCATACATGGTTGAAAATTCTGCTTTATCAGATTCAAGTTCGTCAATTTCTTTTTCAAGGGATTCAAAGTACTTTAAATCATCATGCATTTCTTGCTTAAGTTCATGAACAAATGTGAAACTATCGTTCTGTGTTTTTAGGGAAAGAGGCATCAAACATGTCTTAATTAGGATTTCCATATCATGAGCAATTGGTGCACGAAAATGATCATGAGAATGCTTTTCCCAAGCTTGGTCAACAAGTTCTCTAAAATGATTTATGTTATTTATCATTACATTATATGCTTGTCTACTTTTACTTATTGATTTTAAAGTAGGTAAGAAACCGATGTTTTTGAAAAATTTTGGTTTAGATTTCACAAAAGATTTTCTCCACATTTTCTTTTTTAATTCATTTGCATGTGCCAACTGTTCATGATATTCCTGTGTCGCTGGTTTGAAAATTTCATAAAGACTATTTAGCTTTGTGTAGTCATAAGGTCTTACTAAGTCTTTATTCAATTTTGATCGACTCTTTTTTTCAAGAGTCAGGGTCTCTTCCCTATCGGGGACGAGTCTGTTTGCAGGATTTGATTTGTCATATGGGATCTCATACAAACATGGTTTTTCAGATTGAGCCTTTTTAAGGTAAACTGGATTTGCAAAGGTTGGTCTACCATTGAATGTTGGGCCTTTGGGAGCTAACATATGAATGGTTTGAATTGATTGATTCCTTTTGTAAAAAAATTGATTCAAAAACTTTAATTGCTTTTCCATTGAAATCATTTTGTCAATGTCTTTTTCTTCCTTAAGTTTCAAATCCGTTATTACCTTTGTTTTCTCTTTGACAAGACCTTCGTAATATGACTTTGTTAAAAGACTTTGTTCGACTAACTCATCGTGTTTCTTTTTAACAACTAAAATTTCATAGGCTTTAAGTTTTAAGCCTTCTTTTATGCCAGTTTCTTTTTGAGCTAATAGTCCTAGAGTCTCATTTAACTTGTTGGGATTCTTGATTTGATGAGACAAAGTAAATAAAAGAATGAAACAAAAGGACTAAAATCGTCATTAAAGAATTCTACAAGCTGGTGGAGAATATGTAGATTCTGGAAGATCTCCTTAAGAAGATAAAGATAACAAAAGATATTCTTAAATGTTTAAAATATATTATTCGTTCTTATCTTCCTTTGTAAGCCTTGAAATCTCTCTATATAAAGAGATTCACAAGCATGTTATTAAGTGTGCACAGAAAAATGTAGTCGACTAGTAAAAGTGTGTGTGTTCTAGGCGTGTGGTTCATTATAAACGCCTAGAATGAGTGTTGTAGCCTCAAGATCAATGTTTCATTGATCCTGTTACTAGTTAGAGTAACTGTTCTAGAATTGATCATCTAGAATTAGGGCTTGTATGGAATGATAATGAAGAAAAACCTTGTTTGATAATATATTGTTTTTTATATTCCGCTGCGTACTTATATTATATGTAAAACATATCCTAGATGAGTCTATAACGATCTTCACAATTGGTATCAGAACCTGGTGGCTCTTGATCTAGGATCTAACAAGGTTTTTGAAGAAACCTTAAAACCCTAATCTTCAAGAAATCATTTGTGGTAAAAGTTTATTCGTTTCAAGGATGGTTAGGTTTCTACTAATTGAGCATATGAAACCCTAATTATTAGGGTTTCTATTTTATTCTTTTGATGCTAACCATAATTGTTGTTGTGGAATCATATTATTGCTGCTACGTTGTGTACTGCTGCTACTAATCATAGTAATATGGTCGTGCACCAATAGGGTGCAGACCTACAGTTGTGTAGCTACTGTTGTCGTCTCTTCTACTGGTGATTATGATTGTTCTTGGGTTTCAAAGTGAAGGTTTACAGTTTGATTGATCTGCTATCTATTCAGTTGTCATGGGCTGTTTATTTGTCAATGTTATATTTAGAGTGATTTGGATTGCTCTTATTGCATTGGTTGTTTAGGGTTTTCATTGGTTGCCGCGTGATGATGTTGATGACAGATCTGATCTCTTCAACATAGGGTTTGCTGCATTATAACATTAATCTTTTGCAAAGATTCCTATATGAAGGCTGCTGCTGATAATTATAAAATGATGTTGATGGTCGTTTTTTATAATAGCTTTGATGATGTGAAGCAGAAAGAATAAGAGATAGGTTGGGTCAGGGGAGATTAGACGTGCGTGTGCTAGTGGATATTTTTGGAATCATGCAACAATCACGGCATATTCTATGCAATCAAGTTAATTTATTGATTACGTATCTTTATGTAATTGTATATATTTTGGATTTCGTAGACTTTACGAAAGTTGAGCAAAAGGGAATTAATGTTGCTATTGTGTTCAAAGAAAGATTGTTAGTACTGCTCATTGATACTTTGTACTGCCAAAGGAAGTGGGACGAACAAAGGTAACTTAATACTGCCTTTTAATATTAGTACTGCTTTTGAAATGTTAAAACTATTTGTAAACTGGAAAGTTAGTACTGCTGTTCTTCGTGTGCTATTGGGATACAAGTTCGTGAATACTTCTGGTTAGGATTTGAAGAAGTGGTGCTCAAAGTTAATACGAGGCAAGATTATAAAGTTCATATTGATTGAACTCGATGTACTGTTTGAACAAGGTATGCTGTTCCAAGGTAACTATAACTGTTCGAGCAAAAAGGAAAAATTCATACAGTTCGAATACATGTAAATATCAAGCTTTAATTTGGGCCTTGAAAAGTTTAAGTGTTGCTTGATATTGGTATGTATTAATACTGTTAGAGTTTATATTAGTACTGTCCGAGAGCAAGAGTTTATACTGTTAATGTTGTCCGATAAATAAAGTTAAAACTGCTAGTTATACCTGATATCGGACATAATGTGTTTTTGGTTCTCGTCTAGGAAAGGTCATCGAATGATACACACATGGTTTGGATCTCGGATGCTTCGTTTAAGGGGAAGCTATCAAATTGTTTTTGGTTATGGTTTAAATGTTCTTAAATGTTTAAATGGCTCGTTTTTAGGATTATTTGAATTAATTAATTACGAAGAAGATTGTTTATAACTTATTTGGAGTTGAAGTGGAGTTTCACAGGTTTGTGTTTTATCATATCTCAAATGGCTAACAACGTTTAGAGATAACTTGTTCGTGCTTAGAAACGATGTGACGAAGACTTGTCAAAATCTAGCAAAGGTGTGTGATTTTTCTTATGGTGCTCAATGCTCACATTTGCTATCACTTAGTACTCAGTGTCTCATAGAAGATGAGGATTTTGTCAAGAGGTTGCGATCTACTTATATTTCACAGATTTATTTATAAGTTTGGAGTCACGTGGATAGTACAAGACATAAGACACAAGTTTGGGTTATTCTACTTCTACATCAAGTTCGTTATACTTAATTTTCTTCATCAGTAATCATTACATAGAGCCTACAGAATTGAAGATTCACAAAATGGTTAACATATGGGTTTCAGGGGAAGCTTATTGTTAAAATGTTTAACCATTTACATGCACCACTTGAGGGGAAGTGTTTCGTTACTACTGTTGATCTTTATTACTACTGCTAGTTTATGTTTCTACTGCTCAAAGTCATTTTTTGTATTATGCTTCATGGCGGGTATTTTGAGTATTGGAAGGCTGGATTAGTAGTTGTGGTATATGGTTTGTAGCTGTTTTGATCCAAGTTGCATATCTACAGAAGACCCCTATTTGATAATTACAAAAAGGGGAAGAAGATTACAAGTTTATTGATTTGCAGCTTATTATATGTGGTGGCATGATACAAAGGATATCTACTTAAGGGGAAGTTTTGTTTCATTCAGGGAGATGATTACATCTCAACTTCAGGGGAAGCTTTGGCTTTATGATGAAGTTCGTATACGACTTTGTTTGTTTTGTCATCATCAAATAGGGGAAGATTGTTGGGATTCTTGATTTGATGAGACAAAGTAAATAAAAGAATGAAACAAAAGGACTAAAATCATCATTAAAGAATTCTACAAGCTGGTGGAGAATTTGTAGATTCTGGAAGATCTCCTTAAGAAGATAAAGATAACAAAAGATGTTCTTAAATGTTTAAAATATATTATTTATTCTTATCTTCCTTTGTAAACCTTCAAATCTCTCTATATAAAGAGATTCACAGACATGTTATTAAGTGTGCACAGAAAAATGTAGTAGACTAGTAAAAGTGTGTGTGTTCTAGGCGTGTGGTTCATTGTAAATGCCTAGAATGAGTATTGTAGCCTCAAGATCAATGTTTCATTGATCCTGTTACTAGTTAGAGTAACTATTCTAGAATTGATCATCTAGAATTGGGGCTTGTATGGAATGATAATGAAGAAAAACCTTGTTTGATAATATATTGTTCTTTATATTCTATTGCGTACTTATATTATCTGGAAAACATATCCTAGATGAGTCTATAACGATCTTCACGTAACTTATGTTCAAGTTTGTCATAGTCAATAGTATGGTCATTTAAGGTCTTGTACGTCTCAAGCTCTGTCTGTTTATTTTGAAGTGCAAATAGACAACTATCCCGAATAGTATTAGACTCCCTCAGAGTTCTACTAGTTTCCGCAAGAACAGATTTGCACTCTTTTAATTCATGAGCAAGTGATATGTTTGCTTTCTTTAATTGCTTTTGAATCTTTTTGTTTTCATCAACATCAAGTTTTAAATTTGCAATTAAATTAGAAAGCGCATCACGCTCATCTTCAACATTTCGGTCAGTCTGAATATCATTATCACACATATCTGGTGAATCAGGAATGACATTACTATCAACCTTTTCCACTACACATGTGTTACTAATGGATTTAGGTTGCTCAGAATGTTGTCTCTCATTGGCAAACACATTGTATTCAGCATTGTATTGTACCTATTCTAATGGTTCAGTATCAGTTCCTGAGTCTGCATTAGGAACCTCCTAGATCATTGCCATGTAGATGTAATGTGCTTCTAATTCTTGTTCATCAATCTCTTCATCCGTGTCTGCTAGCTAATCAGATTGTTTTGCTTGTAATGGAACACCTTTCTCAGCTTGTTTGCACAACAACATCTTTTCCTTGTGATACGTAGAGTCTTTCACCCTTTTTAGTTTCTTGCATTCCTTAGCGAAATGACCAAATTCCTTGCAATTAAAACATTATATCCCAGTCTACTGCACTACCTGACTGCCTACAGTCTCCCTAGCCCCAACAACAGTCATTGTCCTCTGATTCCTAAGCTGCCCAGTTTGATTGTCATTCTTGTACCTTGGAGAAGTATCCACATTCTTGTTTATGGAGTTTGAAGAAATTTTGAGGTTATTGTTGTTAGGTTTGTAGATCTTTTTGAAGTACTTTGCAATGAGTGCCAAGTATTTTTGCATATCCTTATCTCTTTGAGCTTGTTCTGGATCATTATCTTCTTCAGAAGCTGACTTAGATGGAGGTGTGATTGGTTTGGCTATCTCTTTGCCTTTGTGTCTACTAGTTGCATGAGATCTGGTTGGAGGTGATGCTTTTGGTTGTGTTGCATATGATTTGTGAGACTTTGGTGCTTGATAATAAGGATTTAGATGTGGTTGAGCAGTAGCAACTAGTGCTAATGGGTTAGCATTCTTGGCTATTCTCTCAGCACAAATTTCATTAACTTCCTTTTGATACTGTTTTCGAACATCAAATAGCTTATGATATAAGACTGTATCCAAGTCGTGTTGTTGCTTGACAATTGTCACAAACCTTGACCATTCTGGTTGAAGTTGTTGAAGAAACTGAACATTGACTTGCATCGTAGCAACCGTCAAGTTGTTTCTTATCATTTCATTCATCATCTTTTAATATCTAGAGTAGTATGACTCCATGGACTCTCCATCACGAGAAGTGAATTTGTCAAACTCCTAAAATAAGTTAGTCTTGACATCTTGAATGTTAAGAGATTCACCATGTTGTAGCCTTTTAATAGCTATTTACACTTCATGAGTTATCTTGCAAGCATCAACAATTGAGTATAATTCATCTCTAATTCGAGTCAATAGCCAATGGATTGCTTCCTTTTTAGATTCATAATGAGCTTTGTTTTCAGGAGACATATTCAAGATTGTCTCAACTGTTGTTCATTCTGGAACTGTTAGAGTATCATCTGATGCAGGTACAGGTGGAATTGTGATAGTAGAAGGAGTGTAAGGACCTTGAAGAATGCATTTCCTTAAGGCATCACCATTTGGTCTTGTGTCAATGTATCGTAAGAAATGTGATTGCCATTGAGCATATCTTCCTGATGCAAGCATTGGTGGATGATCCCTTGAACCAGCTGCCATGATGTTGTTATGCATTTGACTATCGGTTGTGGATGTTGTACTTGGAGTAGTCATGATGAATGATTGTTGAAGTATGAAGTAAAAATGATTTATAGGATCTTAAGTAGATGTGTTGTGATTGAAGTTGTGGTTAAATAAATGCAATTAGCGTCTATGAGATTTTACAAATCTATGATTTAAACCGAGAAAAGAAGTTACTTTTACGAGATTTTACAAAATCAAGAAGAAACCGTGAATGTATAATTGTTTGTGATTAAGGTTTGTTGTTATAAAGTTAATTGTCTTTTAATTACTTGTCCTTGATTTAGGTTGATGGTTTGTTATGGTAAAATTATTTGTCTTTAAAGTCCTTGTCCAAAATTGTCCAATAATTAGCTCACCGAAAATGGTCTGAACCAAAATTGAAATCACCGAAAATGGTTCAATAGAAAATGATTTTCGGTACTGGCAAGAATAAGCAAACCGCTTCCTACTTAAATAAGCAAACCCTACCTATATAAACAATGACAAACCACTGCCTTAACTTGGAGAACAAACCGCTGTTAAAATATATATGACAAATCGCTGCCTTGTCTTTTAAGTAAATCGCTGCCAACACTTTAAACCAAACCTCTGGCTTAAATAATTACTAAACCGTTGCCTAAATACCTGCCAAACCGCTGGCTTCACAAAACGCTGCTATAACAAATGAAGACAAACCGCCGCCAATTTAAACTCGGTAAACCGTTGTCTAGTCTGTCACACTAAACCGCTGTCTAAACAATTGTCAAACGGCTGGCAGGTATTAAATTGGGCAAAGTAACATTTAGTGAGGCCATTAAAAATTAACAAACTGCTACAACCTGTATTTAAACCGATGTATGGAGGTTTAAAGTTAAACCGCCACCAAAAAGAACTCAAACTGCTGGCTTTTTTCTTTTACCAAACCGTTGTTTGTACTTGGTTTTGTTTTCTTGTTAGAATTTGATAAACAAATGAAATACTAGTACTTCCTTGAGTTTTACTTCTCCAAACCGCTACAAAGAGCTTTATAACTTAAAAATAAGCTACGAAGGAATCAAATAAGCACAAACCAAACCGAATAAGCTATTTAACCATCCTAATAAGCTATGAAAACTTGATGAGATAAGGTAATACCGGTTATAACTAAGAAAGTACTAAGTTGTTTTTCGAGACAAATAAGTAATAACCTTTAAATCTAGCAAAGAAGAAAGGACCTAGGAAGCTTTAAATAAGCTTGAGTTCAAAGAAATAAGCCTCGAATTGAAGTACATAATAAGCTATACTAGATATTAAATAAGAAAGAACAAGCTTATCCAAACCACAAACCAAAACCAAAGTAAGCCGTGGGCTTATAGCTTGAAGAATAAGCTTGAAATAAGCTAGCAAACCACAAAACTCATCACCTATCTACCCGAGGCTCTTGATACCAAATGTTGGTAACCCGTAATCACTTACACTTCATTTCTTACACCCGAATTAAACAAGAAAAGAGAGGGAAGTTATAGAGAAGTTTAGAGAGAGAAACAAGAGAGAAAAATGGATGGAAGTAATATTAGCTTGAAAGAGAATAAACAACCAACACCCTTTTCCTTGGTGGAAAAGGGTTTATATACCCATACACTTACACTTTGACGTGTAGGGCTTTGACACGGACCAGGCTCGGGATTTGCTTAGGCTTAGACCCTCAACACATACAATATTAGCTTACTAAACGAGCCTGGTTTTTTTCTAGCCTATAACAACGTTACATAAGTGAATGACCGAGACCTAATATTCATAATGAACGAAATTCATTGTTCGACTCAATATTTTGAGGCTAACAGTTTTGCCAACTTTTAGGATTATATGAGAGAAAACGTTTATCCTAAGATTTAGAATTTTTAGTTTCTTTATTTTTCTATTTTTTGTTATTTTCTAGTTAAATTTTCATTTTTATAGTTATTTCTAGTTTATTTTTATGTTCAATTTTATGTTTCTTCCTTTATAATGGAATTAACATTATTATTTGTTGTGTCATGATGATGGTGGTTATTTTGCTTATATATATGTGTGTGTTGTTATATATATGATGGTGGTTATTTTTCTGTTGAAAAAGAGGTTGTTTCACCATCTGTGGTTGACGAGGCCGTGGTGTCGGATAAGCAAAGTCCTTTGGTAAATGATACTGGTTTAGGATCGTTTACACCACTGCCTACGCAGGAAACTCCTTCGGCTAGTAATGCCCCTGGTAAGTCTTCGTATGCTAATGTTACTGGTAAACCAAGTGAGAAGAAACTGAATATTCGTACTTTGTTTACACCGGGGGGTAATGGGATTGACGTGGTTGTCTCGGTGGAGTCTATTCGAGCAATAAGTAAACGATTTGCTAATACAGCATATGGCTTTTTCTTGGGGAAGCGGGTGGCATGCCCTGTTGTTACTAACTATGTTAGGAATACTTAGGGTAAATATGTATTGTTCATTCTATGTTCAGCTCGTCTACCGAATTATTCTCCTTTTAATTTAGCTCCATAGATAGATTAGATGCTATGCTTGAGAATGGTCCATGGTTTATCTGGAATAACCCGCTTATCCTGAAGAAATGGCATCCGGATGAGAACCTATTGAAAGAAGATGTTAGTATTGTTCCAGTTTAGGTTAAACTCCATAGTGTACATGTTACGGCCTTCAGCAAGGATGGATTGAGTGCCATTGCTACTAAACTGGGTACTCCTCTAATGCTTGACTCTTATACATCTGATATGTGCATGCAATCTTGGGGTAGGTCAGGCTATGCTAGAGCTATGATTGAGCTTCGAGCTGATGTGGAGTTGAAAGATAACATTGTCGTGGCTATGCCTAAAATTATTAGGGAGGGCTTTTATATATGTAATGTCCGTGTTGAGTGTGAGTGGAAACCTCCTAGGTTTGCGTCTTGTAAGGTTTTTGGACATATTCATGAGGAATGTCCGTAGAATACAGGTGTTGGTGAGAAGAAGACTTTGAGGAAGCCTAGTCAAACTTCTCGAGGTGTTCCGGTTGGTCCGAAAATAGGTTTTAAACCTCAGAAAGAATATAGACATGTTCCCAAAAAGCTACTGCTAGCTCTAGCGGTAATAAGAAGAAAGATGTGGAACCTACTATTGAGGTTAGTAATTCAAATCCATTTGAAGTTCATAATTTGGTCTATAATGATGTGGAGTTAGGTACCAATGGGGGAATACTAATTTGGTAAATAACGGGGCTACTTCAAGTGGATCATCTTTGAAGAAGGTAGAGTATCCGGGTGATTATGATAGTGAAGATGAGGTTACATCAGTTGATAATGATATGGCCCGTTCTATGGCTTCAGAAAGGGTAGGTTTTGTCACTCAAAGTTTGTTGAAACTGTGGAGGGATTCGTATGGTAATGGTAATTATGATGAAGACCCATATGATGACGATATGTATGAATGTCATGATCTTCCTTAAGAGCTTCAAGCTATATGCGATAATCTGGATATCCGAGTTCGAGGTTGCAAGAAAAAATGAATTTATGCTTCTTTTGTCTAGTCATTTTGTGTACCTTCCATTTGGGAAGTAGCTTTGCCCATGTAACTGGCAGAGATGAAGGACTCACCCTCATCCCTTGTACTTAAATGTTTTTTGGCGTAATAAATTTACCGGGGAACCCCTTTACCCAAAAAAATATTTATTTTCTTGTCTACTAACTTTGTTTTGTAGTACGCCTCCATAGCTCAATTCCTTGATACCCCAAATAAGGGGGAGCATATACCGAGGGGGAGCACTTGCAATACGTCTTATTTTTACTTTGCCTTCGTCACGCCGTTACTTTGCATTCGTTAAATACGACTTGCAACCATGCCTCTACAACACTTTTTGCTTTGACAAAAAGAGGGAGAAGATATGTAAACTCAACTACTAAATACTTATTTTAGTACACTTTTAATCACTATGAGTTTATATTTTGTCATCATCAAAAAAGGGGATATTGTTA